>JANRGW010054307.1:0-62093 GCA_024733675.1 Psilopsiagon aymara | reverse complement strand
TTGTATAATCTGAGTAACCCTGGTAAACCAAAGCGCAAGGGCCAATACATGTGTACAAAACTGAAAAGTCGAGGCCTTAGCTTCTAACTGTATTAATCTGTGGAATTTTCAGTTGTCTTGTGGCACAAGAGAAGGAGAAACCAGGATATTTCCAACAGTTAAAGCTGATACTAAAATGTGTTAATTATAGTGCTTTTGCAAGTCTATGGTTTTTTTTCCTCTCCCTTTTTGAAACTGAGTATTACTGGCCTCTGTTGTTACTTTATTTCACATAAAATCCTGCTAGAGTAAAATGCTCCTCAATAAGCATGTGAAGCTCTACTAGCTTGGAATAAAGCAACATGAATTCAGCATGTAAGTTTCACTTCAAAAACCTTTTTTTCCCCTCTTGTCTTAATTGAATACCTGAGATTGGGATGTGTCCATTGCCACCTGTCCTTCTGCCAAGTCCTAACATTCCAGCACAACTTGCAACAAGCCCAAAATTATTATTTTAGGAAAATGGCTATGGTTCTTTATGATTCCTTTTTTCCATAAACTGGTATTTCACAAGCTGAGTAGCCTTACCGTCTTTTCAGCAACTGGTCCATTCTAGCAGAAGACATTTATCCCTCTCACACGTAGCTTGGTTATTATTGTGCAGCCTCTTGCTTTGCTGAAATTATTGGTTATTTGGTGGCATAGTTGTTTTTAATTGAGTTGTCATTTTTACTTTCTTGATGTGATGTGCCATGTGCTGTTAACTTTTCCTCTCGTTATTTCATTGCAGGCCTTGCTGAGACCAGGACGAATAGATAGAATTATCTATGTGCCATTGCCAGATGCAGCCACTCGCGAGGAGATTTTCAAACTTCATTTTCAGTCCATGCCAGTCAGCGATGAAGTCTGCTTAGCAGAGCTTGTTCAGCGCACACAGAAGTACTCAGGAGCAGAGGTATGGAATGGTAGTTGCCACAGAGTCAATGCACAAAATTGTGTTTTCAAAATTGAAATCAAGTATTGACCAGGTATCATCCCTTAAGGCTTCTCAAAGTGGTGGGAGGAATTACAAAAAGGGATGTTTGTGAGATTTCCATGTTTCTGCATAGAAAACTATACAGTCTGGGGCTTTTTTCCTTCAAGATCTCCATCAGATTGTTGCCAGGGGAAGGGCCTCTTCCAGGAAGAGGCCTAGTACCATCATGGGTGGCCTCATTTAAGGATATGCTGTCCTGAGATGTAGAGGGAGGTGGGGGCAAGTACCCCAAGACTGCCCAGACAGTTCACCTGGGTCTCTCCACATCCCTGGAGATCTTTTTGCATTTAGGATTGTGACTGAGAACCTCAGATGGAGGAAGGATGAACAGAGTTATGAGATGGTGTAGGGCAATTGCAAGGAAGTCACTGGTCACTAAGAAGCTCATGTTTTCCTATTCCATATAATCAAGACATAATACACAGCAGCACTTACTGTTATAGCTCATTGCTATTAGTTAGTCAGCTTCTGACAACGGATGGCAGACAATTATTTCCTGTCCATGGTAGAAGGAGATGCTTTCCCAGGTGCTGATGCCTGGCAGTTAAAATAAGTATTGATATGTTAGTGGTCACCACTCTGCTCTGTGAATATTATTCATGTCAGTGTCTCATGAAAGGATATTTCATTCCTTTCTCATTTTGATTAGTTGAAAGGAATTAACATTTCTTCAAAAAGTCAGAATGTTATTAAGGTTGCAAATTTGAGCTCTTAAAAGATACAAAATTAAAATTTCCACCTTCCGCCTAGTGTATGCATTATCATATGATCTTTAATTACGTAGTGACCTTCTACTTTTTCCATAGTAGAGTGGAAAATGTGATGTGCTTCCCTCAGTTCTCTATCTTTCTGTGCGCTGTTTACAAGGGCAGGGAAATAAGTTAAACTTTTGACTTGGCTCACAATGGAGGGTAACTTTGGAATGTTTGTGTGATTCCTATAATGCTGAAGGCTTTCTTGGCTAGTCAGTGGATATGCTCCCAGCCAAGACTTTTGCTCATTTAGGTATCACTATAAATGCTGGTATGCTGTAAAATCCTGCATTGCGAACTGGCTGGTGGGGGCACTGCTGTTAGTGCTGGAAGTCCAAGGGATGGGGTCCAATCTTGCCAAAGGCAGCAGCAGCAGGGCTTGGCAAGCCTCCAGGCTTGTTCTCGGAAGCTGTGTCACAGTGGACACCAAAGTCAAACCTGCAAGAGTTTTCCTCATCCATAGCACAGGACAAACTGTGCTCTGCGAATGGATGAATGAAGGCTGTGTAGTGAGCAAAGATGTTTTGTGTAGTACATCTTTTTGCCACAGAATGCGGGATCTCATAATGAACAAAAGGCAGTAAAAAAGGATCACAGGCTTAAATGTCAGTCTGGAAAATTGTCACAGCTCTACTGCCTCCATGATTTGGAGTAGTGACTCAAAACAGTACTATGTTTTTACCCGGATGTCAGTGATGCTGCACTGGGAGAATATATCTGCCTCTTGGTGAGTTACAAGCTTCCATAAGCATAAATATGAACATATTTTCTGTTGTGTATGGAAACTGTTTTCTTACCAGGCAGCAACTATAATGCTTGTATTTTCAGAAATTCCAAAGATTTCCTTTGGATCTGGATCAGCTGAGGCTCTAGTGGTGAATTCCTGTGTCTAGTTGATAATTAGTCACAAATGTCTTGGTGCTGGCTTTGTACATTACCAAAAATAAGTTAATGGGTCATTGAGTGCAGCTACAGACTAGTGGCAGGGAAGGAAAGCCTGTCTGTTTCCAGTACGGCATTTCTCATGAATTCTGTTTTTTCGCGTCATTCAAAGAGTCATAATATCTGAGATGTAAAGAGTAAACACAGAAGAAGCCTCAGTCAGTGTTCTTTGGAAGAATATTTAAGTCTTGACAGTTGGCACACACAGTGGCCAGTTTCATTAAAGCCTTTTCTTCCTAGTGTCTCCAGCTTCCCAGCTTTAGAAATAGTTTCCGCTGTTGAATGGCAAGTTCCCGTTCTACTATTCTCTCCTTTGTTTAGAAGAAGAAATGGAAAATGCTAGGTTTTGTGACTAGAAGATGCTGTATGAATAAGGAGTTACATGTAAAGATGCATTGAATCATCCTGACATGAGCTGAATAAACAGCAAGTAAAGTGGATAGTTCAGTCTGTGTCTGGCTTCCAGCCTGGCCTTTTTTCAGATCAGATATTTGTGTATTTTTGCCTGTCATCACTGATGACCAGTTATCTCTATTCACCTGCTGGATGTATGTTTCTTTTAATGAGTATCTTTAAAGATATATCAAGATAGCAAAACAGGGTGATTACTTCCCACTGCTGCACATGAGAGAAGGCTGAAAATAATTTATGAGGGTGTATTGCAATTTCCTTTTCTAGTGTGTAAGGGAAGTTTAATGTAAAAAAAAAAAAAGTGCATTTACATTTTTAATGTTAAAAAAAAAGTAGTGTCTGTACAATTAGTTTTTATTATTCTAATAGTTTAGATCAAACAAAGCCTCAGCTGAAATATTTGGGTTTGAGTTTCATCTTCATTACCATGCCCTTCTGAAACAGTGCTCTGCAGCAGTGCTTGGGGCTGTTCTTCTCCATCAGTAAATCAGGAAAGTAGAAAATTATCTATAGAAGCTTCTGAATAGCAAGATTGAGCCTCCAAGCTGATGTTAACACCAAGGATCATTCCCTCCTCTCTCTGAGGCAACTTCTTTGGCTGCATCTCTGCCCTGAAGGCATCCATCTGTTCCCAGGACCACCTTAACTTCTTTTTTGCCGAACTGGTGTGACCAAGCCGAACACAGGGTAGGGTCTGGTTGCTGCAAGGACAGCTCCACAGTAACCATATGTCTCTTTTGCCCTCACACACAGACCAGCAGGTTTCACTGGTGTGGCAGAGGAGCCATCAATCTGGGACAATATTCTTGTATTTGTCCCCAGCTTTTTTTCCTGGGAAATTTCTACTGAAGGCCGTGCCCAGGCAGCTGACACTTGACATGGTTCATCAGGAGAATGGGCTGGGCTGTGCTGCACTGCTGGCCTCACCGGCACTTCCCGGTGCTGCAGCATTAGCAGGGAGCGCTGGTAGGCACAAAGAGGTCTCTAGTGCTTGAAAGTAACAAAAAGGGTTAAAACAAGTGTAATGCTGCATTGAAACTTTTATAAGGTTTATTCTAGTGTTCCTGCATTTTATTTTGGGGCAAAGTTGCAGGAGATTCAACTTTTAGAAAACTGATGATTTTTTAAAAAAATGCTTTTATATAATTGGGATGTCTTCACTCAAAGATTAATTGGATTACAGATTTTTTTCTAGAGCATTTTCACTGTTGTACTTCATGTTGGAAAGTTTTTCTGTTTCATTTCTCTGTGTGCTTTCTGTAGAGTGCAGTGAATTAAAGATCCAGCTGCAGAAGTATTTAAAAGCGATGTTTGAAAGTGCAAGCAGTGTGAGTTCTTTGGGTCTCATTTGCTTCCTTTGATGATGCTGCTACAGCCAGCTTGCCTTAGGAAAGATGGGCCTTCCACAGACTCCAGTGCTCTACTTTTTTAATTTTGGGTTCAGATTACGCTTTTCATAATTACTGGATGCTCTCTGTTGTAATTCAAAACACCATAGTCCTAATGCACTTTCTAGTGCAAGTGCAAACAAAATCATGTGGACAGTATCAGATAGAAAATTGCTTGTCCAGCAGTTTTTTAAAATATGCATTGTCTCACACAGGGAAGAAGAAAGGTTGTAGCTGGAACATGTCTTGGTCTAGAGGAAGGATACCTTCCTTTATAAATGCAAAGATTGATGTCTTTATTAGACCGGGCAGGGGGGGAAAGAAGATTGTATCATTTGCCTTTACAAATGAAGTGGAAGGGGTGTGTCTATCTTCAAATCCTTGGAGGCTGCTCTGAGAAAAGGGACGATCAAGGGATGAAACCGTGTTTAACCATTGTAGAAATATTTAGTTCCATAAAGTAGGTGATAAAAAGGAGAATAAACTCAGTAGAGTGAGGAACCTTCTTTTACTGTTTGAACCCCAGTCACATTTATATTTTGTTACAGTTTAGAAGGCAGTAGCAGAGAGGGAAGTTTTAGGCAGACACTTAAGTGTTGAGTAGTTTTGAGTTTAAAGTTGGTTAAAAATAGTGAAAAAAAAATCAATTTTCTGGATATGATGACCATATTCTCAAGACCAGCATGCTTATAAAAGTAAGCTAATGGGACTGAGTGCTTTTAAATTGGTGGAAAGCAGGTCATGGTGAAAGCAAAGGCTGGCATTGTTTCTATGCTATTATCAGTTTCCATGCTTACAGGACACAATCATAAAGCAGGAATCTGGGAACCTGTAAATCTTTCACTGGTTCTTAGTAGAACAGTTGATGTAAAAGATATCTTTCTCACTTTGCAATAACTTTCAATGGGAGCACAGAATGAAGGGGGAAAGCAGCAAGCCAATGAAGGTTTGCTCTGGCTCAAATGAGGACATATTTGATGCCAAAAAGTATCTTTGCAGCAGCACAGTAGTTTCAGTCAACTAACACCTTTGACTCCTAAAATATGTATTCTGAAACATGCATGATCTTGTTTAAAAGATACTGATTTATTTAAATTATAAACTTTAATAAAAACCCACTGCAAACAACCAAAACCTTCCCAAACTCCTCTTTCTCTTACAGAGGAAGGTACCAACTATAGAATAAGTGAGGATGTCTTCCACTGTGGGTATACAGGAAGGTAAACAGTCTCTTAAGATATTGGAAAAAATTTGTCTCTTTAGTATAGAGAAACTACAGTAAAGGCGAGAGAGAGCTGAGATATAGGTCAAAAAGGACGCATGGCAAATTAAAATGTGTTATCTTCTTTACACTTAGTTTTTCCATGAAGGAAAAGATCTTTCAAACTTAAGGGAAAGGCTTTCTGGTTAACATTTTCAAAGGGCAAGAAATCCAATCCTGTATAGTAGCCTAAAAAGAGACACAGGCTTTGGGAGTGAAGGCATCAAAAAAGTAGAAAAACAAAGAGTGAAGTTTCTGTGTGGAAGAAAAAACAAAAAAACAACAAAACAGTAGACCTTTCAAATCATATCATGGCTATAGCCCATCATTTTAATTTTTAAATACAAATGTGTTTGTTCCTTTTATGCTTAGTTATGCTAGATGCAGCATTTGTTCAATTCCCATTGAATTCCACAGGTGTTGAAGACTGTTGTGGTTTAAGCCCAGCTGGTAACTCGGAACCACGCAGCCGCTTGCTCACTCCCCACTCCTTTCTTCCTCTACCTGGCTCCCAGAGGGATGGAAAGGAGAATTGAAAGAGTGTAACTCCCACAGGTTGAGATAAGAGCTAAGGTGTAACACAAACCACTACTGCTATCACCAATAATAATAATAATGATAAGGGAAATAATAAGGGAAGAGAATACAACTGATCACCACCCACTGACTGATATTCAGCCCGGCCAAGCAGCCATCTAGTCCTTCCGGGTAACTGTCCCCAGTTTGTATACTGGGCATGACGTGCTGTGGTATGGAATACCCCTTTGGCTAGTTTGGGTGAGATGTCCTGTCTCTGCTTCCTCCTGGCTTCCCTTCCACCCTGGAGGAGCATGAGACTCAGAAAGTCCTTGGTCAGAGTAAACATTACTTAGCAACAACTGAAAACATCAGTGTTATCGGCGGTGTTCCCAGGCTGAAAGTCAAAACCACAGCACTGCACCAGCTACTAAGAAGGAGAAAAATTACTGCTACTGCTGAGCACAGGACAAAGGCACTCAACACATCGTTAGGGACTGGTCCCTCAGATTTTAAATTTATAAGATAATACAAAAAAAAGGCATGTGTCTCATCAGAAATGTGTGATTTAGTGGTTAAAGCATCTATGACTGAATCGACTCTGGCCTGACTCTACTGGGCAGTCTTTCCTCCTGAACAAGTTCTGCTTAGCTCCACACCAGGATACAGTATTACAGTGAAATGCAAGTTTCAAGGTGAGGAACACTGTCAGATTGAAACACAGCAAGATAAAGGCCTCAGATGAACCTATGAAGTTTCTCTTGGAACACTGCATAGGATCTGTTAATTTATATCACTCATTGAAACGTGAACATTTGTGTGTGGGTGGGTGAGGAAAAGAGACTCAGCCTTCATCCAGTATGGGTAATACGGGATCACCTCCTTCCTACACGCGTTTTCAGTGCTGAGAATGTGTTTGGCACAGGTGGCTGGAAGGTGAGGAAATACCTGGCATTCGGAATGTTTTCCGAATGTCAGTGTTTGGGATAAATGAGATGAATCACCTGAAAGGAAATAAGTAACTAGACAGGACTTCCCATGGGATTTTGCTTACTGCTGGTCTCACAAGAACCTCATACGTGCAGAATGTGCTTGGGCAGATCAGGAATGAGGGCAGCATGAGTGCTTGGGTAATCACTCATGGGCATGGTGGTGCTGAACTCAAGAGTTTGTGGCATGACACTGCCTCTGCCTGCTCTGCTTTTAAGCCACTTTAAAAAAGACCTGGTTCTCCTCATGCATTTTTCAGAGATGGGTGGGGGTTTATTGCCCCAAGCGGCCTGATTTTCATCACATCTTATCTCAGCTGAAATCTGATGAGGTACTGTTTGTATTCACCCTATGTGTATAGAAGCATGGGTGACAATTAGCATCTATGCAAAACATAAGGTTTGGTGTCCAGGAGAGTATTTGCACTGAAACTTTTGCCTGGCTAGCTCATCCGGGAAAGAACATTTTATCCTTAAGCAAAATAATGATTTGCTAATAGTTTAATCAAGCAGAGGAGATTTAAAGCATCTGGCTGAAGGGGCATTAGTGTTTCTGAAAACGTCAGACCCATTAACAGCTCAGGGAGGATACAGTCGAAACTGCTTCCTAAGTAACTCAAAAAACAGTGATCCTCAGAGGAACGTGGGGAAAATGCCCAAGGGAATTTGAAGGAACCCCCAGAGGAGCACCAAACAGTCTCAAGGTATGAAATTCAGCCTGCTGCTTAACCTGAGATTTTCTTCGTACAGCTCAAAGAGCTGTATGTTTTGATTCCTTAAATACTGAAGCAGATAGGATGCAGTCAATTTCAGCTAATTTCAGTATGTTTTTTTCTTCCTTTCTGTGTCTTCATTAGCTATTTTATTGGCATAATTTACCCACATTCTGTAAATGAGCACCTCTGTTTGCTTTTGTCCTCCCAATGCCTTTGAAGGGTTATTTCTTTTGTTGCCTGTTTGGAGAAAGAACCTGCAACAAGAGCATCGCTTATGCCAGGGGTATGCAATCCTCTGCTGACAGGTCTGCTCACTTCCCATGAGCTTTTATGGAACAACTGTAGTTTCACCAAACCAGTCGATGCCATGGGAGATACCTTCCTTTAGTGGCAGCGCTGAATGTGCTGTTTGCTTCCCTCCCCTGCCCTTACCTCCCCTTTTCCAGGCTACCTTGGGTGCGGCAGAGTTACCAGGAGCTCCCCTTTGTTGAGGGTGGTGGTGGGGCACTGTGCTGCCCTATTGAGATGTCACTGAAACACAGCCATGTAAAAGAGGGTCCTTAGACTGATACTCTCTCAGGCAGCTTCACATGCTCTCTGCTCTTGCCTGTGGCTCTGCTGCTTTATTGTCCTTGTTTTGGCTGTAGTTCCTAGCAATGGAAAAACATGTTGCTCTTTAAAAGCAGATGGGAATTCATTCCTGAAGGAAAAAATATGTCTCTTTAGGCTACTGCTATTGTTTTCTGTTAGTTTTATTTTTTTACTGTGAGTTATTTCTAGCAACTTTTAATTATTTTTTTTTTAATCAGACAGCAGGGATTATCCTTCCGTGTCTTAAAGCACACGCTTTCAGTATACTGCTGATCACAAATGGAGGTATGTAAGTTTGAGTTAAAATTGTATTTGCAGTGATCAGGAATGTGTTGAAACTGTCAGTTTACTTCTGTTTTTTGAAGTATTTTCATTCATGTAATAAAGATGCTCATGTCAGTTCAGAGTGGTAGAATTCATATTTATGTTAAAAAAAGGAAGAGGAAAAAAAAGAAAAAAATTGGCACTTTTTCTTCACATTGACCTGTTTTTCTTATTTAAGCTTGTACTGTTGACACTTGGTCGTAGAAGTTATGGTGTATGTGGTTAGAAGGGAGCTCACTGCTTTGATTTTCCCTGAACTCTAGTCCTAAAGTGTAAAGCAAGGCATACAAATCAGAGAAAGTCATCAAAAAGTCATTGCACTTCACAGAAAATTAAGTCCTCATCCTTGATCCTTATTTACTAACTTCAGAGCCAGATCTTCACTTTATACAAGTTATAAATACGGTGTATGTCTTAGTACATTAGCAAAGGATAACATCCAGACTTTTTTGTATCATTTTCCATGAGACTACTGACTTGTATCCACCTTTTTCATAAGTGGGGAAAAAGTAAATATTCCTACAGACCCCTTGCTGTTTCTCAATCCCTTAACAGCGTGTATCGGACTGGCTTAAGTGCCTATTATAGTTACTTGTGGTAGTACACAATGTCTGACTATCAAATCTCAGTGTTCAGTTTACTTTCTTTATGTGCATATATATTTTCTTCTTGGATATGCTGAGGGTCTTAAGGGGTTTCCCACGGAGGTAGCACTGGGACGTAATCGTAGGCATCCGCTGGCCAGGAGAGGTGCAGAGAGCTCCCTGCTGCTCCAGTCAAACTTGCTTCTGTTCTTAACAGAATTCAGGGGAGTATTTGGACAATGATAACCAAAATAGTTCTGATTGTTATCTTAATTTGCACCAGGAATATTTAAATGCAGTACCTGAAGGCTTACTCAGATGGGATGTTTATACCAGGTGAAAACATACAGAGGAACACCTTGTGCTGACCTACTTGTGTTTCTGGTGCTGTGCCAGTTAAATTGCTGTCAAGGGGGAAGAAATGTTAGTGAATGGCAGAGGAACAATGGAGCACAGATATAAAAGCTTATTAATCTACCTGAGTATTGTTTTTGTGAACGAAGAACATGTATTTTAGTGATGATGCTCTTTACACTTCACTGAAATGCAAAGATTGGAGAGAGGGGTGTATGAATTAAAATATTTGAATGTATATTGGTATCTTTGTGTGCATATAGAGTAGGATGTTTGCCTTTAGCAGTCATCAGCGAAGTAATGGTTGCTATTGCAAAAATTTGGAACCTAGCAATATCTAATACGATCAATAAGTGTGCCATTAGGCTGAGTATTTTCCACAATAAATGCACTGAATTGCAAACTTAAAAGCTATACCTATTAAAACTACTTTTGTATAGAATGTGCACCAACTATTCTGCTTCCATTGCTTTCTCCTGTAATAAAAATAATATTTAATTTTTGTAAAGTAAATGTTGAGTTTATTTTGTGAAAGATGGTCTTTACTGATAAAGTGTTTGCAGGGGGTTATGTTTCTGGTGTTTTGGGTTTTTTTTCTCAACATTTTAATTGTGATATGCTTTAGTAGTTGCCATCCCAAAAAATGTATGTGAATCACAAGCTTACACACCTGTCATCTCCTTAAGTTAGTTGAGTTTAAAAATGCATTCTGCTGTGTTGCTTTCAAAGAGGTTTTGATTATGTATGATTTTATTTTTCTAAGTGAGATTTTTTTGGGACAGAATAGTTGAAATACCTGCCTTTGTTCTGCTCCCTTTTTTTATCCTCAAACTCTAGTAACAACAGTGTTGGAGTTTTAGGGTTTTGGGGGAGATTAAGCTGCTCAGCAGCAATTCTGAAACAGTTTGAGGAGTTGTTAGTAATTAAGGTAGTCACTGATTCTGAATATGGGGACAAGGAAGCTTTCAAGTACTTGCAGGCAAACCCATGTTGTCAAACAGGGCAATTTTCATTTTTGCCATGTGACTTTGCCTTTCACAGCTTGCCTGAACACTGGCTGTTCAGGAGCAGGAGAGCTGTGGTCCCATTGAAGAAGGCACTTTTTAAGGGGAGCTATCTGCATCTGACTTTATGTTTTGTATTTGAATCCTAGCAAAGATTTTGTATTGGCACAAAACTTTGGGCTTAGCATTCAAACCGTTGCCTGGAGTAGAAGCTGTCAAATAATGTATTGTAGCACCGTAGAGAAGCTGGTGTGTGTGTGTGCACTACTGTATCTCAGATTTTATGTACATCAAAAAATGGAAGTTGTTATTTCCAAGGTATCTTTTACGGTTTCCCTTAAATACATAGGGAAATACATAAAGCTTTAGATTGCCTTTGGCAGAAGGATTAAATGATTATTGGCAGATGGAAAAGAGCACAATAACAGCTCTGCAGCAAATTATTAGCTGTGTTAGAAGCAATTCCATGGACCATTTTGCTTTTAAATTAAACTTTTTAAACTATCACGAGTTTTCAGCTTAAGCTTTTTGTTTCCTGTCTTTGAGTAATGAAAATGTCAAGGATAATCGGGTAGAAAAAGAAGCCTTTCAGGTCTTAGTCTTCTGTGATTTGTCCATGACATTGCGTGTACAGAAGCGAACCATCAGATCTGGGTTGACCACTTGCAGTGGATGAAAACAGCAAAACCCAAGATGACTGCAATTGCTAATTGGTCTTGACATCCCCATTGTCAGGGAGGAGAACTAAGAGAGTTTTTCCAAGTTTAAAAGAGCTGCTTTGGATGTTGTTTGTTTGATGGTTTATTTTCTTATTTAGGGAAGTGGGGGGCTGTTAGTTATGATTTCAGAGTAATTGGCATCTTACAGAGATTGGCTTTCTGGTGTACTAGCAAACAAAATAAATCTGTGATAAAACTAGACTATTATACTTAACATTGCACAGTGAAACACACCATTAGAGGGAAGGGAGGGGGAGAAAAGTAATCTGGGTGTTCAGCACTGCCACACCGCCATAAGGAAGCAAAAATAAAAAACCCCAAGCCTAAAAGCCATATGCCACTTGCATTTCTAGTTATCTCTGCAAGGCATCATTGTGGCTCTGTACCTGCAGAGAGGTATTTTGGGGAGTTCCCTTGCCAGAGAGGACATACAGTGTGGCTTTAGGGACACGGGCTCATTGCAGTCTCTTGTAATTATCCGTGTTACTGCTTTGTAGGATCTTGCCATTTCTGTGGTCATTTTTGTGTATTTACATGTTATATAAACCAGGGGGAGAAACATACCACACTCCTTTGTTAGCAAAACAAAATTTGGAGACAAGAAAATGTCTTCTGTAATTTAGTATAAACAAGAGAGAGCAAAGCTTTTCTTGATTCTGACTTTTCTAGTTTAAGGCCTGAGGACTTCCAAGGAAGAGTTGGCAGTCTTGTTTAATATTCAAACAGTAAACGCTCATCATAATAAGATGTCAGTTCTCTTCAGAAGTAGAATGTAGTCAAAATGTTTAATGCTAAAAACTTACTCTTCCTTTCTAACGTTCGTTGTTGCTGAACGTGCAAAAGTATTTGTGAATTCAGTAAAGTAAGCCCAAGGAAGAAACTGGGATTTGGGGGAATTTTAAGAAAGTTTTTGTATGTGATTATATATTTTTTTTAATAAGTGTATATATATCTCACTAAAGACCTTCATTTTCTTGTTTATGATGTTCTTCAAGCATGTGTAGAAAATAAGTTTTATAAACTTATCCATTCAGAAAGTATTCTTTCTTTAGCTCTTCTGTTTTTGTATACTGTTTTTGCATCCATGAGCTAAAAAATTAGTATTTTAAAATTCATTAGTTTGTTTAGATAATAAAAAAATACAAACCACAAACAACCAAGGGTTAATGGAGATAATATGTAGGTATTTATTAAAAATGATGTTTATGGAAAAGCAGGGGGAAAAGGGCAGAAAAAGGCATTAAATTCAAATGTCCTATATCAGTGTACGAAAGTTGGAGTAAGAAAGAGAACTTGAGCATTTAGACAGTATCTTACCCTAGGCTAATTGTTTGCCATTAAAAAGAGAGTTTACATGCAGGAGGGAGTGTTGTGTTTTGGGCTTACTTCCTTGTAACTCATAAATCTTGGCTGTATAAATGTTCAGTCGTTAATTACGGCTTTTAAATTAATATGTTTCCTGACTGGACTTGGCTGGTTTTGCACAGAGCAAGGCTGTTGCCCAGCTTCCCAATTTAGGAGTGCTTCTCAAATGTGTGATATGGAAGTATGATGTTTGTTGTGGAAAGTTAATGAACAGCATGTATGGGGGTGGGGGGAGGCATTTTGTTTTTAACTTGTGCAGGAAATAAGATGGTGGTATCAAAATGAGTTTGCATACTTTAATTACTTCCCTTACTTCAAACAGTGGCAAAATTTACTATTTTATATTGATGAATGTCAGTCCTGAGCTGAATTACTTTCATTATTCTGAGATAGTTTTCTGTCTGCAGTTCAGCCAGTGTACTCAGGATGATATATAAATACAGCCCAAAAGTGATGGAAAAAGTTTTCAGCTTTTGTTAGAGACTTTCTAAAAATTAGTTGGTAATATTATCACTGAAGTAGTGTTATCACTGTATTCATCTCACCTGCTTATATAGTAACACAGTCCTCATTTGGCATTTGTGTCCTACTTGTGTTACTCTTTCTTTACAAGTGTGTGTGTGTATATATATATATGTTTGGGTCCTTTCTTACTTATGAAGCCATGTAGGAGATTTTGCCATATATTTACTTATTTCTCCAATATTTAGGATTTTCAGAGATTGATATTTGGGTGGTGATATGTACAGTACACATTGTACTGCAAACATCCATGTTGACTTCATTTTGCATAGGTGCGTTGTTGCAGTGTTGAAAGCAAGTCTAGCAGTGAAATGAACATCCCCTAGCTCATCCAATGAATTTGCTGTCAAAGGTTTGCAGAAGCTGCAAATGAATCATCCAGCTAGGTGTGGTATTTTAAAAACAGGTAATCCTGGAGATGAGCTGCATTTTGTAGCTATTTCACACCAGAATTGTTTTCATTATCTGGATTCCAGCTGACTAGATATGTATTGCAGCAGTCAAAGTCCTTCAATTCTGCATGTGCAGTGGTTTTCATAAATAATCTGTATTTCTGTTCTGAGCTGTGTAATTTGTACATGAAACCTAGAGGAGTAGGAATTAATCATGAACATTGACAAAAAAAGATGTCTCATTAGCTCTTTAAAGACTTAGGGTTCATTTTATGAAAGTGTGCTACTGCTGATGCTTTATTTGTCATGCAAGTGCAGAGACACCACAGTGCTAATCGATGTGCCCTTTACAAGGAACTAAAAAGTAGTCTGTAGCATGTGCTTACAAATCTGAAACAACTGTTCCCTGCCATGAACATATATTTCATATATGTGTTGCACCAAGGAAGATATTTGTTTCTTAACAGCTAATTAGAATTAGACCAAATTTCAAAGTCTGAAATCTAAATTTAACTCAGCTGAATTTTATCACCTTTCTCACTTCAACCAAAGCCAAGCTATGAATACCTTCTCATTTCTAGTCTAGTCAAAGTTTAAATTGTTCCCCTACAGCGTTTCAAAATTTTCATGTGCATAAAAAAATTTCCTGCAACAAATGGAATTTTTTAATGCACTTGAAATCAAATACATGTTTGAGTTTGCTAAACCCAAGGATTATTTCTTTAATTCCTAAAGATTAAAGTGTCTCCTAGTTTAATGTATATTATTAATTCGATAGCAGAAATAACGGAAGATGTATCAGGTTTGTCTTTATTTTTTAATTTTCAGAATGTGATGTATTTTAAAGCTGTATTCTATTGCTATCACTTCTGGGCCTGTAGTTTCCGGACAGTTCATCTCTGTCAAATCAACTGATGCATAAACTACACAATGCTGTTTTGTGTGATTAGATTTTGATACAGCAAAATGATCTTTCCATGACCAAGAAAACTCTTTGCATTTTAATGGTATCAAAGAGAAGGCATGTTCTCTTTATCAGTTAGTCCCAAGCTAAGCCACCGTCAATGTTTCCAGGTCTTTCACTGTTGCTTTTTACAGGTTTCTAATAGGAGACATGGCTGTATGTGTTTGTGAAGAGCAGGGGCTGGTGAATCCCTCTCCTTTTAATTGTTGTTTTGAAATCGAATACAATTCCATGTGGCCTCAACACTACTGTAGGCATGTTTAAGAACAGACTGACTTAATTACTCTGCTGCTCTTATCACATCTTTTTGAAGCAGCAACTTTTTCTTGCCCTCATGAGATTATTGCCATCCAATAAGCTATTTCAAAAATAGCTCCATCTGTAGAAATTGGCTACAGAGATGCTGCATCAGAGGTGTGCAGTCAATGAGTGACCCACCAAGTTGGACAGGCGGTAGAAATCTAGGTGCCCTATCATGCTTGGTATAAGTACCATTTGAGCATGATAGGAAGGCTTGCTAAATTACAAAACATAGCATTAAAAACCCATGGTAATAAATCTCTCTTTGCCAATGTATGTGTCCGTGGGAACAATCCTGGACTTGCTGGGAAAGAGGTTGTATTGTCTCATTGGTTTCTTCCTTCTTGTGAATTTGATAAATCATTTCACACATCGTATTTGGTAGCAAATAAACTGTATTTCAAAGCCTGAATGATGCCTATGTGACATTTGTAATTTGAAATCTGTTGTTACATGGGACTCAAGACAGGATTTGATGTTGCATTTGATAGTATCTATGTGCCACTTAAGTAACAGAACAAATTATAATTTGCCTTATTTCTTGTAACATACTGAGTAGGACTTTTTTGCAGTTTGCAAATTCAAAATCAGGAACTATATTCTGGGACATTATTACAAATGGTGTCTTTTGCAGGCCACCCATTTGTTTTGGTACTTGGCTCCTGTGGGATGTTCCCAGTAGGGTTGCATCAGGCCACTGTTGAATGGCTGGTGCTGGTTTTTCTGCCACTGTGATGCCATTCTGCCATTGAAAGGGGGCCTGTAGGGATGCTGGAGAGGGACTCTTCATTAGGGACTGTAGTGAGAGGACAAGGAGTAACGGGTTCAGACTTAAACAGGGGAAGTTTAGATTGGATATGAGGAAGAAATTCTTTAGTGTAAGGGTGGTGAGGCGCTGGAATGGGTTGCCCAGGGAAGTTGTGAATGCTCCATCCCTGGCGGTGTCCAAGGCTGGGTTGGACAGAGCCTTGAGTGGCGCAGTTTAGTGGGAGGTGTCCCTGGCCATGGCAGGGGGGTTGGAACTGGATGATCTTAAGGTCCTTTCCAGCCCTAACTATTCTATGATTCTATGACTTGAAAAACACAATAAGGAAGCTTAGAAAGTTTCTAAGTAGTTCAGCCTATTAAAGTGCTTAGAAAACTGCTGGCTTGGCAAAAGTAAATAGGCTAAGTTAAGGTAAGTGGTGAGAGCCATGGTAAGCAACAGCTCCCTGGGCCATAGAAGCAGCTCTACTGATCCCTAAGTCCTGTGGCTCTACGGCTTTGCCCAACAACAAGCCAGTGCAGAGACCTGTATCCTGTTGCAGTCATTGCTTATGCTCATGTTCTCAAGATGAAAAAAACAATGTTACTGGTATTAAAATGATAAACTTAGTCCAATCCTGGCCCAGACAGGATCCACAAAGAACAGGTTGTTCCCTGTGAGTTGGAACAGCACTGATAATGTTTGGCAGGAATAGCAAATACACATTAATATTTGCATTATGATAACAGAGAGAGCCTGGTTTGAGGTTTTATATTTGATACTAATAATTCATCCTTCATTTGGAGATGAGGCTTTTCTACAGTGAATGGTCTTTCTTGAAAGTGTCTCATTTTTTGGAGAGCTTTTAGTCAATTTATTTTTAGCATTTAAAATCCAGCCATTTTATTGTATGAGTGTTTAGCCTGCCAGTCTTTTTTAGCACCAGATTTTTTTCATTTTAAAATAGTGAGGGTTTATTTTTGTTTTTTCTTCTTAATTCATATGCAACATTTAAGGAAAGCTTAATTAGCCCCAGCATGTAAGGAGAGAGAGGAAACAGTGTTCAGCAATTGAGATTTTAATTAGCTACATTTATACAGAAGCGATTGTATTACCTAAATCTCTCCCCCCTCTTCTTTTTTTTTTTTTTTCTTTTTCTTTTTTTTTTTTTTTTAATTTATTTTGGATGAAATTGAGGGGAGGAAGGGAGTGCAAGCACAGCCTCTGTAAAAGAAGTGGAGGGTGTAAAAATGCTTCAGTGGATCTGGAAAACAAACACAATGAGCTGTCTCTGTGCCTCTCTAGAGCTGAAGCACTGGTCTTACTTTTGAAAGTCCCTGTCAGAGGCAAAGTTTAAATTTCAGCTTAGGAGGTTTGCAAAGCCTGGAAAAGCCATGAAGGTCAAATCCTATTCTCAAGGTATGAACATAGGATAAGTCTGATCATGGATACGAAGGCCAGTCTTGTTACTGGTTTTTATTAAAATATTTTGTTACTTCTGCTGCAAATTAATGTTGGTTTGAACATTTTCTCTCTCTTAAGTATTGTTCAGTCTTCCTCATTAAAAAAACATTTCCTCAATAATAATGGGTTCCATATGTAGATGTACTATGTATGTAAAATGATACATATTAATGTAAGTAATCACACATGAAAATGTGAGGTTTTTGCTTTTCACCATGTAATGACTCTTCCTGCTTCAGCCTCCTGCCCCCAAAACAAGCAGAACAACAAGAAAACCCATCAAAAGGAAATTTGCCTTTTTAAGTAACTTTCCAGATACCAAGTTTTCCAAGTTAAATGGAGCTGACAGAGGAGGCAGGCGGCTTGCAGATGGACCACCGACCATTCCAGGAACAGGTCAACTTTCTCTGCAGCGTGGTTGATACCATGGGTTTGTGTGCGCCTGACAGCGAGCACACTGGAAAGCCTTGGCTCAGGAAAGCTGTTCACCATGCGCTTCACTTCAAAAACAGGGCAAGTCCCTCCTCCTTCAGGATCCTTTATGCTGGTGAGGAGAGACTTACTCAGGTGCTTGCAGCTTAGTGCTGTAGCATGCACTTAGTTGAGTGTTTTGCTGAATTGCAACATTGCGGTAAGATGGAGAGACTTTGCAGTACTGCACACACTGTCTCAGAAACATATGGGGAAAGCATTTCTTAACAAGAGGCAAAATCCCTTTCCTTTCTGGAAGGTCACAAGAATATACCGATGTTTGCCTGTAGAAATAACACCTGCCCTCCATTTTGGGGGGGGAAAAAAAAAAAAAAGAAAAAAAGAGAGCTGTAAAAACCAAGTTACCTTGGGGAAATCTCTGCAGTTTTTCATCTTTTGTGCATGATTTTAGCCAAAGGAAGATTCCCATGTGTACTGGTTAAGTCTTGTAATGTGATGCAATCATTCAATTTGGCTGATGAGATGTTTTGCAAATATCCAACAGCAGATAAATTTTGCTTTTGCAGGGTGGACGGCTACAGAGGAGAGCTACAAACACTCTCTACTTTGCACAGTTGTATGTGCAGCAATGCTTAAAAGACTGCCAGAACCATTTCCCAAAGCAAAAGGGACACTTTGGATTTTTCTTCAACCCAGAGGTTGATGACAAAAAGAAATTATAATCGTGAATATGGAGTAGTAGTACAGGATATTGCTGTATCATTACTTACACAAGAAAAAAAATGTAGTTATTAATTTTACGTTTACAAATTTTACTTTAATCTTTCTTTTGCAAAAAAAAAACCGAAACACCAAGTTGAATAATTTGTTTAGTTTGACCTGATTTTTTATGGTAGAAGTAAAATTCAGAATGTTTTAGCTTGAAAAGACTTTAAGTATTTAAAATTATTTTATCAATTTTCTTGCTAAGTGTAATGGGTGAGGTTGAATTTGATCCTTTGTTTACCTGGCTTTGCAGTAAATGATATATTCTGCTTGGGAAATATTTTGTTCTCCAGCATCAAACTTTTACAGTTCTGCTTTTGGATGAACCTGAAATTGTAGGGAGTTTGCTTTTCTGAAACAGGCAGAGAAAAAAAAGGTAATTTCCTTCTGGGTGTTGTGGAGGGGTGTTTTTTGTTTGGTTCTTGGGGTTTTTTTAATATATATGCTGATAGTTGACACTTTTACTTCAGCATCAGCATCCTATTTTCAGCTCTTTTCCTGTGGCACTGCATCATTCTTTTGCTAAGAAAACCAAGCAGACCACATAGTAGTCTGCAGGCTGCACTTCTGTGCAACAAAAACCCTCTGGGGTTCTGTTCTTCTATTTGTATTGACTCCACGCTTGAAAGATAACGCTTTCTATCTCAGGTGGAAATGGTAAAGTTGTAGGAAATGTGTGTTAGAAAGCCTATAGAAGAATATTTAGTTGATCTGTATCTTAAAATGTACTCTGTTTGAAAATGTATTTAAATGATGGCATGATTATACATAGTTGTGGGTGACTAATCTAGTCTATTGCTGCAGGTCATGGGAATAGTCATAAAAAGTATTTATTCTGAATGTGAACCCGGATGCATGCTTTCCTGACATGTTTCCCATATGCTCTGAAAGTAAACACTAAATCAGATAGAGAATTGAGGAAACGGGAGCAACAAGTGGGGATTCTGCAGCACTAAACCTGCAGCCCTGTGTGGTTTGAAGCTGAAACTTGTTTTCTCTCAGAAGCAAAGAAAAGAAAGAATTAGTCTAAGTGGAATGAAGGTGTTCTGCAGATCTAGGAATCCACTGAGACACAGGCACTGACAAAAAAACATAATTAAAACCTTTATCAGAAAAGCATTGATGAAGATGCAGAGAAAGCAAGTCACCTCCAGAAATGATGTACCGTTTACTCACTTATGTTCAGTGCTGTACGAGAGGCTGGTACTTCTCAGCAGACTTCAGCCTGTGCACTCTTTTCCTGAAAACAAAGCGGTTTTAGGGAATTGCTGGTTACACTTCAACAACTCACCATTCCTGTCCTTACTGACCTTATGTGACTGTACCTCACAGGATGTATCTGCCAGGATATCCATGTCAGACATGGTATTCTCACAACTTGTGTTGGGATATCTGAAATGGGGAGACAGGGACATTGCAGATGGTCTATATAGGGTATGGTTAGGGATCTGAACTGTGAGTACCACACAAATGCATCTTCAGTTGCAGCTACAGTGCAGACAAGAACTCCTGAGTTACAAATTTTGTACGCTGGCTGTATGAGTGGGAGGTCAGGAGTTGCACTCGGCAGGAGAAACTGTATTTTGATATTGTCACTTCAACATGCGTGAAAAGCTTAGATCGCTACTCATTTGTTTGCTCCTTGGTTATGTTTTTACCTAATTTACCTTTAACTCCAACTGGGGAATCAGTCCTAAGTTTCTGCAGGGTTGTTCCTCAGACTTGTGGCCTATGCAGTTTTGCTCTTAGCCACTATGGTAATTCCTCAGTCACTGAAAGGGCTCATTTTGTAGTTCAGGTGTCTTAAGTTGTGAAATTTGTTCTCTGATGCAGCTTGCATGGGCTTTCATTGCCTTGCAATCTTTCTGGCTTTCCTAACATCCTTGCCTTCTTTCATGGGCTGTAGAAAGTACACGCTTTCTGTGGGAAATGATTGGGAGATTAGAGAGAAATTGGTTTCAGTCCAAAGGGTGGTGATATATATTAGCACAATTTATAAGATAAAGCCAAATCCCTAGTCTCTGTTACCTGGTGAGACTTCAGCCTAGGGCTAAATGCAGCCACAGACGAATGCTCTTTCATGTATTTCTAAGGGCACATCAATGTGAGGAAGTTATCCTGGAATGAGATAGGGTGTGAATGTAAATGCAGTAGCTGTTCCGGCATAACATCCTGTGGAGACAAGGTCTTGATGCAGTGACTAAAAGCAATGGAATGACTTTGGTGGAAGCTGAGGACACTGAATTTCCTCTGCACTCCCCCTAAGCAGCCAGCCCTGCTCAACGCTGTCTCCCTGATGTCTGACCATGTTTGCACTGGCTGCTTTTCCTGTCGATGTCACTTGCGTAAACTGTGATTTACTGCTTATTTTATCAATTGTCAGAAGGAGGTGGAAGGTGATGTCCACAGTGTTACTGTAGGCAACTTGTGAACACAAACTGTACTTTAGCTCCCAGTGTGCGAATGACAGGGAATGTTTTAGCTCTGCCATCTCTTACTGGTTTTAGTGATTCCTACTGATTATAACTCAGGCTTTGATCATCTCTGCAGGCATCAGTTTTGTCACTCTTGAAGCAGTGAAAAAGAAAGACTGCTGAGGGAAGAAAGTGTATATTTGCTTCTCTCTTTCTGAAAAAACCTGAAACATTAGTGTACTCTTTGCATTGTCGAGAGGTGCACACACTTTTCACGTGGTAGTCTCAGAGTTGAAAATCACTTTTCTTTCATGCTTCTGGTGCTGCTACACCAGTTTCTAGGCCTATGCTGTGATTCGGTTGTTACCTGTTCTTTATGGTTTGCTGAAAATTAGTGTTTATTTTTAAAGCGTCTTTTTCCAGATTAAGTAGAGCATTAATTAGTCAGAATGAGGAATAGAGTGCATTTTTGTACCGCAGCTTTCCATCATGTCAAGAACTCATTACCAGATGTAGAGATCATAAACAAACACACATGGCTGCTGCACATAAATCTGCTGCAGGAAAAATTACTGCTGATCTCTTCTGATTGAATGGCTTTGTCTTCCAGCTCATTAATGCACTTTCAACCATGTAGAATATTTAGGTGCCAATAACTCTCAAAGCAATATGCAGGAGAACATTAACTTCCTGTATTTGTTAATTATACTTCAATCTGAATTTTTTGCCCATGGTCTAGGCTACTCTTTTTTTTTTTTTTTTCTTGAAAAAGTACTTGCATAGTCAAAAATCTTCCTTCAGAGTTGGTGTTTTCTTCTGCAAGGTCTTAGTGGGATATACAAATAGTCTTCCCAAAGCCATGCGGAGATGATACTACAGAAATCAACCTGATATTATTAGGCCAATGTCTTTGCTGGCACAGTTCCCAAGGGGTTATGCCAGCACAAAAATTGGCCTGAGGATGAACAAGCCTAATGAAAACTAGGAATTAATTGATAGTTTAGGACCCAAACATGCTTGTTACTGGGGAATTAGATCCCACTACAGTGATTCCCATGGCAATACCTGGGATGGGTCCCTGCTGTGCCCAGTACCCCAATGGCTGCTGTTTGCCCTCCACCATCCCTGGGCAGAACAGGGGTGGTAGGAACCCAAAGAGACCAGCTCCAGGCAAGGGGATGTCCCTGAGCCACTGCAGGCAGGCATGTCAGGCTTGTGCACACCAGCCCTGCATCTGCCCACGTTGTTTTGTACCTGTTTCAAGTCTGTATTAGCACTTGTTCATCTTTGGGTCAGACTTCTTTCGCCCCTCAGTGTGCACCTCATAATAAGAAGAGTCATTAGAGGCAATATCCTGTGCTTGAATAATACATGGTTGTGGCAGACGATAGCAAACTCAAAGTCACTGTAGGTTGTTTCAGGTCATGTTTTTTCCAGTACGCAGATGATTAATTTTTAAATAGGAATGAGTACCTTGTATAAAGAAGACACATGAGCACATACATTGCCATAGAGAATCTAACAAACTGGAGTCTGTCCCAGGGAGCTAATAACAGTCCATGAGGTTTAGGAGGTGAATGAGGACTGATCCCAAGAAGGCGAGGCATCCCAGGTGGCAGCAGAGCTTGCTAGGTGGTGAAAATTTTCATCTGTGATAGAGCCAAGACTTGTAATCCTACACTCAGTCCCTTAGAAAAGGGACAGTCAAATGGCTGACTCCTGTGTGGAGAGACTATTGCCTAACCCTGCCAAGGTCCCTGGTGCATGATTGTTCCCACAAGAGAGCCCATCTTTCTTCCTCTCTCTCGCATCCTCTCTGAGAACATGAGCCACACGCTGCCTGAGCTGCCAACCACAATTTCGTGCCCAGCAGCCTTAGCAAAATTACCCAGCAGGGATGAATAGCCTTGTAGCAGACCTCCACATTTCTTCCTTTTTTCTTTTTACCAGAGACATTGGTATTTAAAAACCGAGCAGAAATACTTGGTGCCTAATTGTTCTGTTGCCTGCTCAGTGCTTGTATTGCAGCTCTTGATGGAAGCACCCGTCTTTCTGTGTCAGGTGTTTAACAAGCCTGGATCTGAAATGCAGATGGCTTACACCTTGGGAACAGAAGGTTCAGATGACTATGAAAATGAAGGACAGTAGTTTGTAGAATATCTTTATGTTAAATCCATACCACATACAAGTTTGGGAACTCAGGAACCTTTTCTCATAATAACCTAGCTGCTACTAGGTTAACTATTTAATGTTAATGCTTTGTTTAAACTATAAAGCACCAAGGAAATGTGACACACTGGTATTAATCAAAACTCTTTCTGTCACCAGTGCTATATTTTAGTATTCATAAATTAATTGATTGAATCCTGCATTAGAAACTATCTCTATTTCTAATAATGGGTATTACTGAGTCCAAACTTTTGCAGAGCCAATAAGTATTATTACCTTAAAGTCAAAAAAGATCTTGTTTGTTAGTTGAATGTGTTCTGCTCATTGATTTATAGCTTCTGTTTAGCTTCCAATTATTAAATGCAGATAAGTTGTGGAATGTATTTAAGCATGTGCTTTACTTCAGTCGTATTTACTGATGTCAGAGGAACCCAAAGCAGATGCCTGTGTGCTTTCAGGGATGCTTCCTTGAAGCAAGGAGAGAGGAAAAGAGGGAAGTCTTCCCTTCCCTTTTGGCTCTCCTCTTTTCATGTGTGAGTAGCATATTGTGTGTCTGGTTTAGTTTAAATTCAAGGATGGCAAAACAACCACATTCTGTAAAAACCTCACACTTCTTACCATCCTTCTTTATGGTTTGGTTTTTTCTTCTTGTTATTGATATCTGGTAACCTGCAGAGACAAAGTGATGTGAAACTTGGAGGTCTTCACATGGAATTTTATTCTAATAGTATTTGTATAAAGCCCTGTGCTCCCACTAAAGCCCACCCTCATGTCTTTCCTTGGTTTGCTTTTTTAAACAGTCTTAGCATGGGCTAACTTAATTTGCTGGGTTCTGTTGGGAGAGAGGTGGCAGGGAGATGGATAGGAGAATCTCCCAGCTCATGATAGGTGGTTGAATTGCCTTGCCTCTTTATACTGAACTAGCATTCCTGAAGCATGTTCTAATCTTTTATAGTCTCATGACATATACCGGTACTTGTTGCTAAATTGCAAGTCTATAAACCGAGTAAACCCATTAGTTGTTCTGAACCAAATGTTCTTAATGGTCAGATGAATTTGTATCTTGAGATTTAAATGGTACTCATAGCATACCTCAAATAACTCTGCAAAATGAAATTGTATATATGAACTCGACTTTTTTTAAGGGAAATAGATAGATAATATTTTTGATGAGGATTTGCTTTTCTTTTTTTTTTTTTTTTTAGCAGTGAAGCATTTCCTGGCATGCTCACAAGAGCTAGGCAGGATGTTTGTTGGATTCGCATGTGTATGTGACTTATGTGGCCATCCCTGCTTTGCCAGCTCCTCAGTTACTGTTGTGACAGACCAAACAGTGGTTCAATGATGGTGCTGAAAATAATTTTGCTGGTTACTCAGAAAAGGGTAAAGACACTGAGGGTTGTGACATCTGAGTTTAAGGGCCATTTACATTGCATCTAAAATATTTGGTAGAGTATGAAATACTATAATATATAATATATACATATAATATCCTGAGGAAGATTTTTTTAAATAGCCAAGACTACATAGTTGTAGCATTAACAGCTGGATGATGGATCTATTTCTCTCCATCAAAAGTTTGGTTATGCAGATAGGGTTATGTCGATCCTAATTACGAAGACTACTGCTGCTCTGAGATTTCAGACCCACTCTTCTGTGTGCAAAAATGTCAGCATAAACCCTTGTTGGAGCCATGTAAACTTGATCAGGATCTTCTTTTAATAGAAAAATCATCTTACAAAATACATCTGTTCCCAATAGTTGTAAGAAATGCCTTGTGGCAATTAAAGCAATCACTCGCTTAGAAAATAAGACCAGGAAAATACCTAGTATGTTTTTACTGGTTTTTCCCCTTCTGTAAAAATAAGTACATAAATCAATAGTACATAAATTAAGAAGTCCCTTGGTTGTGACTTAATAATCTTAGCAGTATGTATTAGCTAAAGGAGAACTGGAAAGTAGCATGTGCATTTACTGTGTAGCTGACTTGCTGTAAGGTTGTCAGGCAGTACTTATTTATAAATCTTGCAAACTGTAAAAAAAACAGCCTTGATAAGATTACCATGACATGAAAAATGCCAGATATAAATAGATTTTTCACTTCCTGCTCATGTCGTCTTTCTCCTGCCCTTTGTACTCTGCTCCAGTATAACAGCAGCTGCCCAGGGCTGCGTTGCTCCCCCAGGTGAAGGTCAGCTCTTGATACAGTTTTGACCATCATGTG
This sequence comes from Psilopsiagon aymara, assembly GCA_024733675.1. Lineage (NCBI taxonomy): Eukaryota > Metazoa > Chordata > Aves > Psittaciformes > Psittacidae > Psilopsiagon > Psilopsiagon aymara. The sequence goes on along the minus strand of JANRGW010054307.1, from coordinate 36,771 downwards.
AAGTTCTCCTGTTAGTATGTGGTCCCCATCTTAACCTCTTTGCATATTCCCCTCATTATCCCAAATCACTTTCACATGGAGCTGAGGTTAAGCTTTATTTCTCTTGGCTTGTCCCTTCTGTAGCAGACACTTCGTCTTCACTTTGTCAGGGACCAAGCGGTGTTCAGCTGCCTGGGCCTACGCCCAGCATTTGACTTATACATTATTTAATTTCCTTTACAAAATTGGAAGCAGAACTTTAGGAGTGAAAGTCAGTTCTTTTCATTTGTTTAAGGATCTTTTAGGGTTAATATAATCATCGATAGTAGATGTCAGCATGATTAGGGTGACTTAAGGTAAAGCAAAGAAAATTGAATACCAGGGGAAATTCTTTCATACTGTAGAGGGTGCCAAGATTTATAGCTGTGCACATCTATGGGTTATGAATTGTGGCATTAAAAAATGAAAAAGGAAAATCATCGGGTTTTTGAGTGATGCGTTGAGGACACCTGCCTTCCCTTACTGCGCAGTAAACTAGGGTAAGAAAGGTTTGCACCCTCTGTGTCACATTGTTTCTTGGACCCTGAGGCTCTCTGAAACTAAATTCAACCAAGTAACTAATTCTGCAGAAATTCTTCAGTTAGTCCGGAGGTTTTCATTTGGGCTGACTCTGCATTCACTGCTGCAATTAGGTCTGCACATGCTGGTAAGTGACTGCCAAAGCAGTTTGAAAATTTCTCATGTACTGGAGTCAGGAAATTAAAAATTAACTCTGGAAAGGACATCATATAATATTTGGCAGTGTGGTTTGAATGCTCTGTCCATGGAGAGGTGGAAGGCCCTTCTCTTACAAAAAAATCCTATGGAATTGAAATATGTCTTCCTTGGGAGTTTGAATGATCTGCAGCTGAGGAAAATTTAGGAAGGGGAGAGGCCTGTGGCATACATTTGCTTATGGGTATAATATGACTTACTTGTGGCCCTTAGTTTACTGAAAGAGCATTTAATAACATAGAGCAAGGGTCCCACGTTGTTTCAGGGCTCTGTGGTGCTACAGCTGCTGCTCTCAGTTTGGTTATGTGGGTGGAAAAAAAGACAGTGCTGGAGTGTTGCTGTGACAAAGGGAACAATTTGTATCGCAAAGTCTTCCAGATACCATGAAAAGTATTGAATTTGATATCAAGTAGGAAGTGTTAAGAACATCTCCTGATCTTTACACGTAGTGAATAATTATACACCAGAGAGAAAATAGCGTTTGTTTTTTGGCTCAGTATGGAAACCTGTGCTTCTGTGTTAGCATCCTGTATGTGCTGTCTTCACTCTTTTGATCATCTCTTACTGTGTTTGGAGAGGGGCTAAAACATTTGCTGTCCCAGTCCTGCTGTGTGTGCATCTAACATAAAATGTTTAAATATAATAGACTGGAAATAGAAAACTCACACTTTCTCATGCACATAGGCAATTCCTGATCAAATCTTATGAACTCATCTCTTGACAAGGGGCTGGAAATAATCAGTCCACGTAGCAAGAGGCACACTTCTGCAGGAAACCATACAGTAGCTTCAATTTGTAATGCAAACCTCAGGAGCACTTCAGTTGCACGGGCCAGTCCTGATGCTGGTTGCACTAACATTTTTAATGGCTTTCAAGTTGGGTTTTTTTAGCTGTGGTCCTTATTTCTGTTACAGCAGACATTTCTCAGCTTGCTCTTGTGGCATCCTCTGCTGTGCTAGAGCTGTAGCAGCTTCTTTGGACCTCATTGCCTCCTCCCTTGATCTCAGCGTCTCCTGTGGTGTTACATTATTATCCTGGCAAATCTTCCTGGTGCCAGGAAAGGTGGGAGACACTTGACATTATCTCTGTAACTGTGAAAACAGTAATGTGGTATGCAACAGTGCCTACAGAGAGCCTTCCTCAAATGTTAAGCACCTGCCTAAGGGTGTGATCACTCTCCCCTCCCTCTGTCACTGTTGGGAAAAGGTGGGTGCCTCCCTGTGGGGCTCGGGTGGCCTGAGGTGCCTCTTGAGGGCTTGAGAATTTGGGCCTCCTATGACCAGGACCCAGAGCTACTGTGCTTTGATGTAAACACAAAAGCATGGGCTTGAAGGGAATGTGGAATCTAGAGCACTGTGGCCAAGGACAGTAGATGTCACAAAGCTCTAGTGGGATCATCATGGCTGAACACTATTGAGCATAAACTTTATCAGTTTCTGGCCTTAAATTGTTTCTCATGCTAGTTTGCAATTTCTTAGAAGTTCAAGTGCTGTCCATGTCAAAAAGCAAGCTGTATACAAGCTGTAGGAAAGGGAAGGGACACTCCTCTGCTGCTTCCTATGTGTATTTGAAAAAATGCTGAGGATAAATTCTGAACATAAAACATCTTTGTGAAGTGAAGAGAAATGCAAGGGACCTGTTTTCTAACTCTCCATAGTGCTGGAAATTTGCATTACATTGTCTTGCATAGACAAGGAAGGAGGGGGAGAAAACCCAAGAGACCAAGGATGTTTTCACAATAACATAGCACAAACTGAGAAGAAGTTTAGGAGTATGAAAGACAAGAAATGGAGGAATTTGCTAAATTAAATGTGCTATCCATGGAGTAGCAGATCCGGTTTTCCAAAATACTGAAGTGACTTTCAGACATGACATGAATTCCGTTTTCTCAGCTACAGGAGGGCACTAAAATGACAAGTTTCAGTGTTAACAATGCAAAAGCAGATACCTTGTTAATCTGGTCACTCGTAACTTTTCACTGAAGGCAAATGACAGCTCTGATGGCAAGTTCTTACATTTCAGCATTTTATCTTACTCTGCCTTGTTCTGTTCTTTGTCTTCTTCCCAGAGTAATGCGGGACAACCATACTGGTGACAAGCTGGTCCATTTGTGAGGGAGCTGGTATTTTGGGATTGTGCTGTGAATCCCTCACAGTACACACTCAGTGATTCACTGGACTGGGTAATTTGAGACCGGAAACAATGGGTCACATTTACCTGTGGTCTATATTAAGAAGTCACAGTAGGGACACACCTGAAATGTATTGTTTGAAACTTTCATAGAAACTAAAAGTGATTAGTAAACATACTGTTGCAGACAGTAGAATTGTAGTAAGCATTTTATGACTGAATAACTCAAAATACTCTTGGTATTTTTTTAAACATGCAGATGTTAAAACCAGTAGATTGAGGGGTGTCAGGTCAGAATGCCAAGATCCTTATGGGAAATGTTGAGACTGCCCACCTGAAAAGCCCACTCACAAGGCTGTCTGTACCAGTGACTGCCTGTCTATATACACCAGACATATACTTTTCTTAATTAGATGCATCTTGCATTAGCTTTTGAATTGCCAGTTGTGTGAAAGATACTGCACAAATGAACACATTTGTATGTGGTTTTAATATATTCCTAAGCTTCAGTATGCTTTAAACCCACTTTCTGCTGCAGTCTTGTCTTCTCCCTGCCTTCAGAGCCTTCCTACCTTCCTGCCTGCATCCTAGGTGAGCCAGTTCAGGGTGCTAAACCAGTAAAAACTCCTCTCTTCTGTGTTGCTAGAGTAGGTTTCTGCTGGCTAGCACTTGAACGGACTCATCAAGAGGCCAGACCAAAAAGAGGTGGTGATCAGTGCGTCACTGGTTTAGACTGACTGTTGGGAAGCACAGGTCACACTGTCATGTTTGTCGTACTGCTATTTTACTGACTTTCTATTCCATTAAAATATACCCCTTACAAAAATCCTTAACTTGAAGTCATTGTTGGTACACCACTTTTCTTGTTTCATATGTTTATATCGCTCACTGGTGTTTTTCTTGCTATAATTATTTTTTTTCTTTTCTTGCACAAGCAAAACTTCCATTGAAACTAACTTTAAATTCTTTACCAGCCTTTTTACTTCCTCCTTTAGGAGTAGTAATCATACACAGAGGCAACTAGCTGTGTCTAACAGCATTGCTTTGTAGGTCAGACTGTCCTTCCAGCCATATTCTGCCTCCCTGGAATACAGGCATGCAGTAGCCCTCCTCTCTGATTTTCCTGGGAAATATGAGCAGCTGTGTACCATGGGAAGCTCCAAGAGGTAAACCTTGAAACAGTCCAAAATTCCTCTAGCATTCTGCTGAGGAAATAAATACTCCACGGGAGACATCTCGTACCTTCCAGGAACTGAGAACCCAATAAATAAAAGCAAGAGAGCATTAAGGACATTATTCATCTTGCAAGCTAAGGCCCCCACACAACAAATGTCTTCTTACTCTGTGCCTCAACTCAGGATGTGTATGCATGTGTAAAGAGTCATACACAGACCCAGAAAGTATGCATCTCTCATTAGCTTTATCCTCTGATTTGCATGTTTTCTGTCCAAACTGATAGAAATGCTAAGCTTCCACAAGATTTGCTAGGCTTTCTGGCTGTTTTTTTTAACTGAGTTTGCTTTTTCTATATTGTATTATGATATCTCATATGTAGGTGACTACAGAGACAGTTGCTATTAACCTGCTATGCAAGATTCAAATTGGAGACAGTACTTGCCATATATCCAAAGACAGGATGAAAGGGAGAGTCTGAATAAACCCATAAAAAAAGAATTTTTCACTTTCTTATTTGCTGTGCAAATTAAAAAGTTTAGGACTTTAGCAATCTTTAAGTGGTGATATAATGTAACAGAAATGCTGCTGGAGTTGAAAGGCAGTTGTAGCCTGCCTGTGCTCTATTGATGAAAAAAAAAATATTTTTGGGGAAGGGAGGGCACTTCTCCCAGTTCCTTTTGCGGAATCACTTTTATTTGCTTTGTTTTGATAGGAGTTTAAGGCCTCCGCTACTCTCCCAGGTTAAACTTGAGAAAAGAATTACCGGTTTGAGAAGCAAAGGCATGAATTATTTTCCAGTGCAAGAAATACTGAATATGCTGAATGTGTCACCCAACCTGGTGTCTGTCTGCCTCAAAATCTGAAAGCAAGCAAGCGCAACAGCTGCTCAACACCTACACTATGATAGGTTTCATAACATAGAAGCTGCCAAATCTGTTTTGTAGTTTTTTTCTTTTGCTTTTCTAGAGAGAAACTCATGACAGCTACAGCTAATGATGTCCTCCAAGTCCTCTCATTTTACATTTTTTGTTGCATAATTCAATCTGTCTTGCTAGCAGCATTCAGCAAAATAGCACTGGCTCTGAGTACAGGTCCTCTGTAGCAACAGCTCATTGTGAGTGAGAACACAGCATTCTGTTAATTACTTTTAATTAAAACAAGTGCCTGCACACACACACGTACATACAGAATGACTGTTTTTCTAGTGGCTTGGCTTCCTTTTCCTCATTGAAGGGAAGAAGTCAAACTTTCTAATTAAATGTTTATATAAAAATGAAATAATTCTGAGGTTAACCTGAAATGCAGCTTAATCTTGTATAGAGACATGTGTGTGATTTTCTTTTTCAGTTGCTCAAATATAGCTGAAACTTGAAGTTGGCAGAGAATGCTGTTTAAAAATATTTAGTCCCAGCATGTAAAAACTCGTTTTGTTACCGAATTCCTCTGTGAAAGGTGCAGCTATGCCATGCCTCTGCCAAAGTGATGGGAGCCATATCGACAGAGTACGTCTTGGAAAATAGCTGCATTTTGGGCTTGTAGTTACAAAAGTTAAATTGGAATGCACATGTTTTATATATTGCTTGGAAGGATACCACATCTAGTAATGTTTTTTTAAGAGAGTGGAGAGAAGAAAAAAGAAAGCTTGCAGTTGGAGTCAAAGCTTCCCTCTGTTAGAACATGTCGGGATGAGCAGAGGTATGTGTGATGACACTTAGCGTGTACCACTTAAGGCTCTGGTTTATTCTTTCTAGCTGTCATCATGTACTGTAGTTATGATACATATGCTTAATTTTGGTTATATACCTCATCTTTCTCTTCTCTGAACCTGTTTAAGCTTTATGGAATAACAAGAGCTACTGACACATGTGATACTGTCTGCTGCCCAGGCACAACTCGTGCTCAGGTTTTGGTACTCTAAGAGCAATTAAATGCAGCATTTTATGGTCACCGCTCTCTCATGAATTGTTGCCATCATGCTGTTGTCCCACAAGAGCTACTGGCTAATTGCCTGGCTCAGTCCCTGGCTGACACCAAGCTGTCTGACACCGGGTGACCGCAACAGGTAGACTAGGTTAACCTGAAGCCTGATTCTCCAGGCTGAGACAGGGAAGAGTAGGCAGAAGAGGATTTGGTCTTTGCTGTGGCCACTGTGGAAGGAGGTGAGTGGAAGCCATCATCCAGGTCAGACCAGATATATTCAGGTAGCATAACCACTGTATGTCCCTGGGCAGCACTTCAGGTAAGCTGCAGACATCCACAAGCATGGTCACATGCACATCAGTCTTTGAAATTACACAAATAAACAAACTGTAGATTAAATAGTGAAGCCTTGGGCCAGTTTACTCAGTTCTGAACTGAGGTCACTTACAGACATCACTGAAGGAGCTGGTTTTGTTCAATTACATTTCTGTAACAAGTTCCATAAAAGAAATCAGGAATAGCAAGGATTGTTTGCTCAGCCTGTTGGATTAGAGACATGAGATACAAATAATCCCCATCCTTTTTAATTAAGAATTGCAAAGTGCTACTTCATTGTACAGACCTGTTTTTAAAGTAGATCCAATGTCTGCTCATATTGAATGTCTCTTTAATAAACGATGAAGTCTATCTTTTTATAAAAAAATAATATTTAATTATAGGATATTATCACAGAGGATGGCTGCAATATGAATAGGAACTCATCTGTTCCAAGGCAATGTTCATGAATACAAAACTATATAGATGTATGCACTTTAACTTGTGGAAAACTAATAACATTGTAAAACACAGTTGCTTAGAGATCAAAGAAACCTTTGTCTCACTGAAGCATTTGTGTGGCCTGTGAGTGCCTTGCACACTTTAGGTAGGAAAGATTTATAGAGCAACAATCATACTGAGTAAACGCACTCCGAAGCTCCCATGGTGCATATATACTACGTGAATCTGATGAATCAGTGGATACTGTATGAAAAGCTTTATCCCAATATGCTTTATCATTTTCTGGTTGGAATATTTTCCTCTTCCAAAATGCCCAAACATATAATCCTATAGATTGCAGAACCAAGCAGAATGATGAAATACACATACAGGGGCTATTCTTTTTCTATCAAAGATTAGCTCAAAATTTGTCACAGGGCGATCAATTATTTCATAGCATTGAAAGCTTTTTCTCCTAAACAGAACAAGATTTGTAGTGGTCTGTAAGAATTTCTCTTCTCAGAGAAGGAAATAAAGGCATGTAGTCTTTTATTTTTCTGTTTTATAGGTTTCATACATGAAACAGTTAAGTTGAACCACGAAAGAAGTACTAAATTTAAGCCTTTTCAAAATATATCAGAAACTCCATGTCTCACTTTTAAAGAGCCTCTCAGTTTCGTCTGCTTTAAAGGAAAAATTGTATATGTGACATCTTAAAACAGGATTTTCATCTTTAATAGTAGGATGTTGTCCAAAGTGTTATCTAGGATATGTCTCCGTCACCCAGCCAGCATCATGCTGTGGTACCTGAGCTCGTTCATACTGCCAGCTGTACACAGCAGGATGCTAAAACCGGGTAAGTGAGCGGCAGCTTTTCATGAGTTGATCCAGCAGCTCTTGGCTGCTGGAGGCAGAGGTGTCCCACTTGCTGTGCTCTCCACCCCTTCCATACCGACCGGGACTTGGTGAATCCCATCTCAATACCCCTGCGGCAAGCTAAGGCCTTTTTTGTCTGGATTAGTTTTCTGATGGTCTGGTGCATTGACTCAGTTAATGAAAGGGTCAGCTTAGCGCCGGACCCAGCCCAAGAGGTGGGTGGGAGCCTGCAGCTGGCAGCGGGTGGTGCCTGCACAAAGGAGGAGGAGGAAACAAGGGCTACGGCATCCCACGCTTTGAGCAGGAGAGACCTGCTGGGGATGGGAAAACCCTAAAGGTATTTACTACCTCTGCCCAGCACTGCATTGAGCTTCATACAAGTCCCTTGTGGGAAGCTGTATGCTGCTGGAGTTGCATGGAACAGAGATACTTATGTAGATTTTAGAATACCATCAGCAACCTTTCCTTCCCACTCCGTTTAGCCTCTCTAACTACAGTGCATCTTCTGATTTGTTTTCTCACTTCAGAAAGACATCTATGCCCACATCTTTCCTCAATCAGGTGATGGCCCACGATCCTGAGAGATTTCTGACTTCCCTGGTTTTATGTGGATAAGGCTATTGCTCTCTATAGAGCAACTTCTGATGCAGGGATAAGATAGGTGCATGACCTGAGTAGGCATTTGCTTGAGTAAGAAACAGCTGTCCTGATCCAGGTGTTATTTATGTCTTTTTTAAATGCCATGTATGAACTTTTTATCTCTCCTTAACAGAGCAGGAAAGTAAACCCCCCAACCTATAGATGGTGTCCCTTTGACGCTGCCTAGCAGGCGCATACCACACGGGCCCACAGTCCTGCAGGTAGTTTTCCTCCAGGAAGCACCACAATTTGCACTATTCACAAACTGCAGGGTACTATTCTGTTTCCAGGCTCCTAATCCCTCTTGCACACAATCCCTTACAACTTGAACTGGGGGGGGGGTGGAGGAGCAAGTTAAAAAGGAAGGAAAAAGGAAAATGAAACACAATGTATGGCCAACCAGTGGCTGCCAGTTAGGGTGCACACAATCGACACCAGCTGCAGCCCAATTAAACCCGACATTCACAGGTGTTCCCAACAGACTCTGCACTTACAAAACCACTTTCTTGAAAATACCTAAGGCTTTAACACAGAAGCTTATTTCTTTTTTCCTCCTTTTTTTTTTATGGGGAAAAAAAAAATCTTTAAAGCTATTTAGAACACTTTAAATACAAAGAAAATGAAAAGGACTTTCAGTCCACTGGAAAGAGTCGGTGCTTAATGCCAGAGTGGGGGAGAATCAGCCAAACTGAATCAGCCAGTGTTACCAATGGTTTCGAGAGAAAGATGGGTTATGCTGAATACTGTTTATTCAGGGAACAGTAGCTGAGCATTTTATTGTTGCTGGGAGTAAGTGTTGGGGGGGGAAGTATAACTAGGTGTAAATCCATTTCTTTTGGGATTAAGTTATTTGTACCTTAGCTGTGAGCTTGTGTGTGGCTTTGCTTATTACTGATCAGTGTGTATATCGGTGGTTAAGATAGCAAATTTTAGCTCTCCTTTCCTCCCAGGATAACTTGATATAGTTACCTTTTTGACTCTGAAGTGGGATTCTTAATTAGTTGCTTATTTTCTGATCTTAAAGCACTCGTTGAGATGATAAATCAGTCCTTTATAGAAATAAAAATATGCTTTTAACACATGAATTCAAAATTATTTCCACACTAGAAGAGGTCTGCAAGCAGCAGACTAATGTAAGGTCAGTAATTTTCTCTCATTCCACTGAAAATGAGAACAGTGTTTGTTAAACTTTGATTTAGAATTGAAATTAGCAATCAAAGTAGGGTGTATTCTGGTGTTCCTGGATTCAGTATTCAACCACACCTGGCTGGCTATTCATCTCTGCAATAACACCCCACACCTCAGTAGTTATTGCTTAATTACGTGGTGCCCGGCCTGTTGCTGTTTAATCACTCTTGTTTCTGTCAATCACTTAATGTCTTCATTACTGCTTTAACAGTCAATGCTGAAAGCCACTCTGTATTCAGATGCAGTCAAGAATATCTGTATTATCTTTCAATACATCAAGCTGCAATTTTGCCTTTGGAACAGGACTAGGACATTGTTCGTCTTCCTCACAACACACAGAGATGCAAAAGACTTCACTTTTTTTTCTCTTTTAATGTTGAAAAGGTAAAAATGGTGATCCCTTGGATTTGTATTTGAAAATCAATAAGCATTGTCTTAAAATTGGCAGATATGTAATGTTGGTTCACAGCATTCATTTATAGAGGCAGGCAGAGGCTATTCATCCTAATAAATGCAATGGAGAAAAATCACGCAGGTTTCAAATTCACAAGTATACAACCTAAATTAGAACTCAGGAAAATATACTGGATGCAGTGTGGATAATCTGAGAAAAATCATCTTGGCACTAATATGATGGCAGGTACAGTAACAGAAAGGGAACCCAGAAACACTGCTTTGCATGATACGGTTCCCCCTGAGCCATGTGGCTTCAGCCACTCAACAGCACAAGGATAGAGAACTAGTGAAAGCGACATGGCAGACAGGCTGAAGGATGGCCAAGCTCTGCAGGAGCTGGAACTGAATCACTGAGGACTCTGCAAAGACTTGGCTGAGAGGGGATGAGATAAAACTGTAAAGTCATTGACAGAACAGAGAATGTGAATGGGGAACAACAGATGAATCACTGTTCTCATAACACCGGAACTAGGAGGCACTTGCTGAAATTACCAGGCTTAAGACAAATCAAAATGCTTTTTTATAGAATGCATGATTAGACCATGCCACTCATTACAGGATTATGTCACGTAGGCCAAAAGGAGAAGTGATTTAAGAAAGTAATTGGACAAATTCACTGAGGATAAGTCTGCTGCAAGGTTTTAAAACTGATGATCTAGCTGCAGCCTCTGGTTTTGGAGTGTCACTAAGCCTGAGGAGGATATGTACCTTGCTGCAAAGCCGTGCCTTCCTCTTGCAAATTCCTTCCTCTACTGTCAATTGGCCCCTTTTGCTGTGTTCCTTCTCTCCCTCATTTGACCCAATCTATGTTAGTTTTAAATTTAGGCAGAAATGACATTTAAAAACCCTTCAGTTGCTTGGTGTGGTAAGAAATGTCCTAATATGACTGTGACAAATCTATGAAAAACCAGTAGACCTTAGGCCAATAACACAGTAGATTTCACCAGATGAATTTGCTGTCATTTCACTTGGCTATATTATTCCTTGCATTTGCTTTCCACAAGTGATTTAGCTTTATTAGCTAGTGGTAATGCTGGTGAGGACTTTTTTTTTTTAAGTTTGCATACTTGAATGAACTAAAATAATCAAACTTGCCTTGTTGAATCTCTTACCTCAGAAACCTGATACTCTGGGTTAGCCAAGGAATGGAAACAGCACCATGTGACTTCTGTGACCAGACAGAAGGGCCCAAATTTTAAACACTGTGCCAGAATGCCTCCTGTTTATTACTCAATAATACATAGAGTATTTAGTCCACAAGAATTCTGAGTGCAGCCGGGAAAAGGGAGGATGATAATTCATGCCTTAAAATTCTTTCCTCTTCCCTTAAAAGCAGCTGAAATGTTCCTGGGAAGTAAAATAAAAAATAATTATCAGTTTTCTTGTGCTGCCTCATGTCTAGTAGTTTTCAGTAATAGCAGAACTTACAGTTCAGTCTTGAAGATTAAAATTAAAACCAAAAAAACCTTTGGAGGTTAATTATCATCATTCTTACTGATACTCTTGGCAAAGAATAGAGAAAAAGCATCATCAGAGGTATCAGCTTATGGGCTGATATTCCTCCTAGGAGTATCAGTGTTCAAATGGAACAGGAATAAATGAGGCTGGCAGTGCTGTTCCTTCTTTCTTGGATCTGCCAACTTGAGTCTTTTCTTCAACTTCTCCTTCAGTAAAACCTATCAGCTCTGAAAAAGTGAACATCTTGTGCTGTAGTGATACCCTGCTTCATAATTCTGATGTTGTAGATCAGTGATGTACTCTGTGAGCAGAATACGACAGTCAAAACCTGCTGTAGTACATATTGGGTTTTATAATGATGCCTGTGAAAACCCCCAGCAGGCCTCTTCCTCTTCATTTATGTGAAACTTGCCCTTATTGCACTATTTATCAAGGGGAAATGGACCCCTCCTTCAAAGACCGACACAAGTTTAGAGTTCAGGATACTTTCCCATCAAGTCTTCTCTGTTTTGAAAGATTTCTAGGTTTGGTATTAGACAGGGATGGGGGAAGGGAGGTTTGATCTGGTTTGGTTTTTTTTCTTTAAGTAGATTTATTTTTGTGTTGAGATAGGGAAATAGTCACGCTGTCTACTTGGAGAGAAACCTGAACAGAAAGACCAATATTCCTCCTTTAACTTTCCAGATGATGTATTACTTACCTCTGCAAGAAGTTGGTGCACTAAATCTCAGCTACCCTTCCACATTTAACTTCCACGTTTCACTGTCTCTGAAGTCCTGAAAAGCATTAAAATTCATAAGAGCAGTGTTTAGATTCACTGCTCATTAGAGCAGCACAGAACTAACAGTAATATTGTTGTAACTTGACAAAGCCATCTAAATCCATGCATCTTTTCTCTTGAAAGCTTCCTAAACATGCTGCTAAATCCTCTAAAAAGCTACTAAACAGCTTTGGCAACCATTAGCACAGCATAAGCAGGGGAACTCCTTTCAGTAAGTGAACAAACAGAGAAAATATGCTGAATAGCTGGACAAATGTGTTTCAGCTGGCTCTTTCATTTACAGATATAAGGGAGCAGTCAATATCAATCACTGTTTTCCCTGTTGCACTGGAAATCACAATATCTCTTTTCATTCCACAAGCTCTTTTCACCACAGTAATGTGTCTTTAGAGTGACACTTGCATCAGTCTGTTTCCGCTGTCTAAAGTCCAGAGAGCTTAAAAACACATTGAAGGGTGTGAGACCTTAACCCTCCTCCCATTCCACTGCTCTCTCCTTCTCACCTGCCTTTTGGAATTAGTTGGTTTTACTTCTTTCCCAGCATAAAGCTGAGAAAGAAAAGTGCCCACAGAACCTAGGAATATCTGCTCCTTGCTTTGGGGACAGAAAAATGTATCGCTGGTTGTTGGGGCTTTAATTTATCAGGTGTCGTGTGGAGTTTAACACAAGGTAATATGATTATTAAGTTAATTTGCAGCATCCTGTAATATGAAATGTAATGTTACTGTGGTTTTAATTTTGAACTATATCCCGTTTCTTGGATGTCCTAATCACCCACCACCTTATTTATTACAAACAGTTGGAGAAAATCTGACCGTGTGAGCATCTGGCATTCACAGTATGTTGGTGTCTTGTATTTGCTTTCTTCCTTTCAAGTAATGTATTTTACAATAGTAATTTTCTGTGGCGGTTTTCTTTATTGTTTCTTTGCAGATAACAGCAGTCTGTAGAGAAGCAGCCCTTCTTGCACTTCAGGAAGACATACATGCCAGATCTATCATGCGACAGCACTTTCAGTATGCACTGACAGTTGTGACCCCAAGAATTCCTGATTCATTAATCCAGTTTTATGCAGATTATCAGCAGCAAAGTGGACTGCACACGCTTTGAAAGGGAAATTAAAACATACACCTATTCACAGTGTGAATAGTGCATTTCCATTGTAAAGCTGTCAAAAGCCAAAGAATTTTGTATTGTGAGTAGTGTCTGAAATTAACTCAAGTGCAGAATTGTCATAATAAATGCCTATATGGAAGTTTGGAGCATAACTGGTATCATGTAAAACTTCATATTTTTACTGTTTCAGTGGTATAAGCTGCATTGTGGAGGTGGTAAGATTGTTAGTTTAAGTCAGTTTATTGGAGTGTGTATCTGTAAATCAAAAAGTAATTATCAAATTCTGAATTTTTGGTGGATTCTTGGCCCTAAAGAGAGTAGCAGCAAGTGTCATGACTGCCTTCATTCGTTCCTGCTTTAACCATAATCTAATCCCAGGGACTGTCACAGTGAGGCACAGACCTGAGGAGTGGCCTCACTACAAAAAATGCTGTAAATTATTCTGAACCTTTTGATTTATGATCTCCAGAAAAGCTGCAAAACAGGCTTGCTGAAGATAGAGCTTTCCGAGGTAAAGCTAAGGTATCATGACTGATCACAGTAAAACATTTATTTTTGTTCTTAAACAACTCCTCCTTACACATACTGGGAATTAGGCACCTTAAAAATTGTACAACCCTCAGCTAACCCAAAACCACTGCCAGGCCTCAGTGAAAGATTTCTGTTGTTATTTGTTTGTTTCAATCAAAATAAATAGGAATGTTGATTGGTAATTTAAAGCTGGCCACTTAAATGAATCCTTATTAATGAATAAGAAAACCTCCTTACAAAAACTATTATAAATGACGACAAAATAGTTCAAGGACAGGTAAAATCTTTTGGGCTTATTTCTTTGTTATATCACCTGTTGAAATGGCTATGGGTCCTTATAGGTTCTCTACTTTGCACTCACTCAGTATGAAATGAAGACAAGCAAACTCATTTTCAGCTTTTTTCCCCCACAGCAGAAAGACAGTGATTTTCTATTCCAGACATGAAAAACAGAGGGAAAGGTAAAGCAAAAACAATACAAGCTTTAACAAAAATGGGAAAGAAAAAAAAGAACCCCCCTCAATTTCAGTGGTAATTCTGGTGTTTTGCAGATAAGTAGAAGAATTTCCAGGTCAAAATTTTAGCCAAATCCAGCTTTCACTTGTTGAAGTAAACAAATATAATTTTAGGCTCTGGGTAAAGTTATTTTTTTGATTTGTTTATTGATGGTTCTGAAGACTTTTCTTCTTGCAGTCATTAGATATGTATTCAGAAGAGAGTAATAATTATTTAGAAATTTTCATAAACTCATGGGAAATTTGTGTATATCTCAGACTTCTACTGTATTTACTTGTGTTATCAATATGAAATTTTAAAAGCAATCTCTTGGCCTTGATTACGGTTTTTCTCTCTTAGTTCCACTCTGTACACAATTTGCAGCTTTTAAACAGAAATACACTATTTTTAAATAGCAACTTTTTTATTACTTTTATTTTAACCTCTTGTTGCTATAATTAGCATTTAGTTTTACTATCACTGAAAAGGATTAGAGCGTGAGAAAAAGCATGTTGTTTACTTAGTTCATGTGATATATGTGCAGGCTTTTTTCTTTTTTCATTGTTCAACCCTTTAATAGTACAACAGACAGAGGGAATTAAGAAAATTATAAATTGGAAAAGTTGCCTTGGGGATCAAGACTGCATTTGAAACTACTTTATCATCTTTTTCTAACTTTTATATACTCCATCTTGAAGTTCAGGATGTGAACTATTTATTATAACTGTTACATTTTTTATATTCCCAAAAATTAAATGCCACACTGTTATCCCCTGGCACTTTCCTCCAGTGTGTGTTCCTGAAGGAAGGAAAGAAAAACTGTAATTTTTACTGCCAATAATGAATTCTGTTTATAATTTTATATCCTAAAAATAACACTACTGATGCTCCAGATGTGTAACAAAACTAAATCGCCTTTTCTTGGGGAGTGTTTAGTCAGATCCCTTGGGAATGTCCACCAGCGCATGAATCTGAACTGAGAGAGGCAGGCAGGAGCTGGCTGCCCTTTCTGTACGTGGGCTGCTCTTGCCACTAGCTGGAATTTGCACATTGAATTTTAAGACATTAGGAGAGAATGCTGGTCCATGACTGCTCTTCGTGCTTTAGAAAAGAACTCATCCCTGCAAACATTTATCCTCTCATCTGCACAGTACCACATGTATCCACATGGTACCAAATCTCTTGATAGATAGGGATGCCTGAAGGGATTTTAAATGTAGGAAGCTTCTCTTTTTTACGCTGGCTTTGTAGAACTTGATTTCTAAAAAAGCAAGATACTCTTCAATTTTGAAGTCTCTAGAAGGTTTCTGAGCTCCCAAAGACTAATGCCACTCAAAAATCTTACTCCATCCCAAGCCACAGATAAATTGAGATTTAAAGGAAAGTATAATGATTCCCCTTCCCGGTCCTCATGACAGATCACCATTATCATGCACTACCAATTTGAAACTTACCAAAATCTGGAAAGTAACCAAAAATTCAGTTTTGGCCAAAGCGTATCAGCAACATAGTCCTATCAGAATCCAGTCTGGTGAACACTTTTGCACCCTCACCCTCTCATTGGAACTTACTGATGAAGGCACTGTAGGACGGAGCACTTCTGAAGTATCTTCCATTAGCCTGTCATTTAAATGAGTATTTTTTAATTCAGAGCTGAACTTTTCACAGGGTGTTTTACTGAACACATTGTGCCTTGGCACCAAATCAAATTGCTTGCAGTGTGAGGCCGTATAAGCCTGGACACCTCCATGCTTCAAAGGTAGAGGCATTCTTTCTTCTGCTGGGTTAATCACATTTACTGTTGTTTGGATGTTTCCATGAGATTTAATTTTAATAAAACAATAAAGCCTCTGTGAATAGAAGGCATCTGAGAAGAATCTCTCTCTTCCATCCTCTCTTTAACTGCTGAAGTTGTTCCTAGACTTATTTCTTTACATTCTTTAGAAATACAGTCTTTTTCCTGCCTGCCATTATCTTCTGGAGCCAGTTTTTGGCCCCAGTACTGCTGGAGTTGCAGAATTGTTAACATTAAATCAGCTTTTTGACATTTCAGGCACATTTTGTTTAAATACAAAGTCTATCTTTTCCTCCAAAAACAACGTCTTTGAAATTGGCATAAAATGACCAGGAGAATGTTTATGATCAAAATGCAAGAATATCTTCACTTAACTTGAAAAAAAGTTCAGTCCGGTGTTCTCCCTAATGCATAAACCAGATTTTTCACTGCAGGTGCGACATACAATTCTTAATCCTGGAAAAAGAATGAAGTTTATTGTGGATAATTTTTCTGCAGTCACTGAATGAGAACAGAACATAAGGTTTACTGAGTTCAGGTGCAAGGGTAAACATCAGGGACAGGATAAATATAATTTTCAAAGATGGATATTCAAAATCACTGAACTTAGATTTGTCAGCCCTTTCAAATATTGTGTCCTAAAAGTTTATTTTTCTGGTTTGTGTATGCTGGCTCTTTCAGTTTCTTTACTCATTTTAAATGTCAAATTGTGGTTCTTCTCCTTCAGAAACTGGGCACATGCCAAACATACTGCTCCTATAACTGAACATCAGGCAATTCTTGCTGCAGGAAGGCTAGCTATAGATGATTTTTCCCTGTAAAGCGAGTGCCAGACTCTGTGCTGATGATGTGTGGAGAGGAGTACAGAGAAAGCCAAACTCTAAAGCCTGGTGTTTTACTGTGTACTGCCCATTAAGCTGAAGTTAACTGATGGACACAAGTTTATGGGCAGGAGAACTCTCTCTCCCTATTGCAACAGGCAACTATCAGCGCTGTGGAGGAGACAGACCCTTAAGGCTTTTGGTTGTTTCTGGCTCTCCAGAGAAGCCAGTCAGTTGGGTGAGTGAAACAGTATTACCAAAACTAGAAAAGCAAATGTCCAGTGGTTGAGGTAGCTCAATATGTAGTGATAAGTAGGAGAAAACTTAGAAGCAATTGTACTTGGAAGATGAAGAGTCATGCATCTGCCTAGAAGGCAGACACCCACTGTCAAAACCTTGCCAAAAGCCCATGAAAGAATTAGTAAAAAGCAGGCATGAAGAACTCTCCCTGCTACCTGTGATCACAAAGTCGGGACAAAACTGAATGTGCTTCCTTCACACTCCTGTGGCTTGGGATTACCCATGTGCTAACACAGTCAGGGTGCAGGAAGTGGCTTGCAGTGGGGGCTGGGACAAACTGACCTGTGCCTTGACCCACTCATGACACATACGATGGGGAGGCCCACTGCCTGGCCACCACTGACAAAGCCAGCACATAAGGACAAGTGGGGTGAAGGACAGTAGGTAATCTTTGCATTTTGGCAACTCCAGTGTGACATTGGCCACTGAACTCAGGAGCCAGGTGGCCTATGTAAAGCTTTTTATAGCTGCTCCAAACTCTGTCTTAAGGTCCTGATCAATATGCAGCTAACCTATAAAAGGGTTGCATTTGGAAGATTGGTTTTACATTGTGACCCTTTTGTATTTGTATTTCACATTCTTGTTATGGTTGTAGTGAGTTGCAATGATTTTTACCTACTGTGAACCCCAAAATCTTCGCTTTTGCTGACATTTTTTTTCCTGACAAGAAAGAGAATACTGTAGGTAATCTAATATGTGCAATTTAATAAAAAGCTTTTACTAGGGAGTAGAATCACAGTTGTATTTGCACATGTCTTGAATAGCAGGTTAACATCTGGAAGACAAATATTTCAACTGAAACCTCTCCTAATCTTGGGGCTTGTGTCTGCTTTTTTTTGCAGCTGCTACCTGTTCATTTATTAATCTGTCTTTTCTATAGGAAACTCGGCCATGCATTTATTTCTTCCAGGGTTTTATGTGTTCTGTGTTAAATATTTTAAATGGTGTCATTCTTCCCTGCGGACTTAAATCCAAGGGCTCCAGAGTCCTGATAGGAGAAGGAGATGTGTGTTTTCTCTGTTAACTAGTCCGCCAAGGACCGAACCCCTGGTGTTTGCGTGGCAGGCCTCCAGCAAGAGCCCAGGTGCAGCAAGAAAAGGCAATGGCAACCAGGTGACATTCTTTCCCTTTGAATTAGTGTAGAGCCATTGCTCGAACAGATTTCAGGTCCTTCCTACAAAATTTTAGGCTAGCATGTTGACTGTATGTGCCTGTGTAAGACCCATGGCAATAAAGCTTGGAATCATCTAACTAAAAGATTAGGGGAGCAGAATTGCTCTCGGTTTCCTCAGCAGTCATTGAAGAAATGCTTAAAGACAGTCCAGACAGTGATTTATCTCAGCTATGAGCCAAACTACCTTTCTGGAGGTCCAAAAGGGATAACTAATGACAAGAGAGGCCCCATGGCAATTATCTGGAAAGTGCCTAAGCATACATGGAAGGAATTGAGAGCAGTAACTCTCAAAATACTGAGAAAAACATTTTATCAACTTGGCACAAATATATCCTGTTTGCATAAACCATTCTGAAAATGCTGTTGGTCTCTTCTGTGTCTGTGTGGCATGGCAGTGTGCTCTTAACCACACACACCTCTGATATTTTTACTAACACAGAAGAGTTTTCACATCCCTGTTTGGTAAAGTAAATGGCTCCACATCAGCAGAGTGTGGAAAGGGCTTTGATAACCTTCAAGGTGAAATACTTGTCAGCTCTCACTTTATCCAGGAACGGATTATCTGGGCTGTGGAATAATGAGGTCATGTCTTCCCTCCACACTGCCGGCAAGAGCTTCAAATTTCACACAGGGTTAGCTGCTTACATCAAGCCAGCTTTGCTTAATGCCGTTTAAAGCTACCTCCTTTCTCTGTCAGCAAGTTTTCCCCAAACTGAGGATGTGAAATGTGTTTGTATAGCCGTATTTGCAGTATGTGAGGTGTTTCCATGGTCCTTGGATTGCTGTCTTAACAGAGGGTTGGTTTTGATGCAGAAGTGCAAGATGCAAGTAGCAGAATGACTTGCCTGTGCTGCTTGCAGGCAGGCATTGCTTATGAGGAATCTAGAGCAGGATTTGGCAGGTGAGTGGACCAAGGCTATATAGCTCTTTTCAGGTGAGTGTTCCACTAGTCAACTTGCTGCACTGCTGTGAGCCTAAATCTGCAGATTTTATGCAGAGCTACTGCATTGTGAGTGGCCACAGACATGAAAGATCCCTAAAGCACACAAGCTGTAGATGTTAAGGCCTATGGGTGCTTAAGTAGATTAGCAAACAAACAAATCCTTTAATACTCTCGAATGGTTCCTCACCAACTAAGTAGAGATTATTCCACCAAACCAGCAAATTTTGCCCTTCTACCTAGTGTAAAGTCTGCCTTTCAGATAACTAAGTTCTTTAATAAGCAGTACTCCTGGTTTAAAAGTAAAATAAATTGGAAAGCATATTGAACACTTCTGTGTGGATTTCAAAAAAGGCACAAAAATGTTAGACCCTGTGAAAACTGAGGTTACTACAATGCTGGCAGTCGCATACATAGGATGCAACACCAGAAAGGTCACTACAACAGAAGATGTTATCCTTACTATTAGTTTTACAGAACTCATTACCATTTTATGTACAAACGTGTGATATAACTTACCCACCACTTTCTTCTTAGCACTGTGAAAATCTTGGTTAAACTATCTACATGTCTTGGTTAAACATGTAGAAAGAACAAGTTACCTTGGTCTAATTCTACTTCCAGGCTTTCATCATCTGTAATTTTGGTAAAAAACTGCTTTTGTTAATATGTAATGCATCATAGTAACCAGTTACACTTTTACTACAAAAGGGTGTTTTATTTTCCTGAGGGATGAATAGTAATCAAGTATCAGCTGGTAGTGCCAAGTCCCTTGATAACACAATTGGCTGCATACAGCTTTGTTAGGCCCCTTCCTGCACTTGCTGGGAGAGACTCAAAAGAAGATGGTGGGAAAGCTGTTCTTTCCCTGCTTGCATGTTGGGGACCAGAGTTTTGGGATCTTTTTGTCTGCTGGGTGAGAAGGTGAGCACCTGCATTGACTGGTGAAGCCCTTGCTGATGAACAGTGATGAGGGAAAGGTGGGAGAAGAGATAAAAAAATGTTTGAAAATAAACGTGAATTAGGAAGATTACCCAGAGATTAAACACTGACTGACTTTAATGTGGAAAGGGGGGGGTTGATGGAGTTGGAAGGTGACAGAAAGTGGGAATACTGATTATAATCAGAGTAGGGACTGATTTGTGTTATTTTGATGCTGATTTCAGTGTGATGGTGATCTGAGGGAGGGCTATAGTCACCCTGGCCCTATATAGGAAGTGTCTCAGTGCTAAGCACCAACTGGAATCTGGCTTTGATCTCATTAACCCCATCAGCACTGGATTAGCAGATGTGTTTCTGGAGTTTGACTCTTCAGATGCTTAAGGTGTATATAAAGTGGCAGCAGGGCAGCACAAAGTGTTTGATGTGTATGGAAGTGAGACCTCTCTGAAGTCTTTGGAGGGAACCCTCTTGATGCAGAGAGTTTTTACAGATTTTTTTTTTTTCCCCTCCAAGAAATATTTGATTGTCATATTATTGACAAGGCTCAGAAGAGTTGAAATCCTTGAGAAGAAAAAGTTAAGACAGAATCTCTTCTGATTTTTTCAGAAATTTAGTATCAGGTAATGGTGTCAAGAGGGAGGAGGAGAGTTATGCCCTTTTTCTCAATGAGGAGAAGAGAAAGAGTTGGAGAATAAAAGTCTAAGAACGAGGGGAGGAAAAGGGTAGAAAGTGTTTGTACAGTTTCCTCCTTTATTCTAAAGTCTGTTCATTGTTTACTTCTAAACTCTACAAGAAAAACAATGAGAAGGAAAACCCACAGCTTCAGTAACAGCTGAACAATCTGTTCAGTAACAAGCTCAGAGGTTTTATTTTTCTAGAAGCATTTGTAGCCATCAAAAGGATCTTGTACCTTCAACAGATTTTGCTCCTCACTACTGGTTTTCTGTGACTTTTGAAAAAGGACATGGAAAGAAGCTGATGTGAGTTACATGGAGGAAGCTGCACAAGACAGGGGGTGCAGCATGGGAGAGGTGTTGCAGGGCAGAAATGATGGCATAGCACGAGGAGCAGGGTCCCAGAACAGCACCATAGCCTGGGTAAGAGCAGCTGTGTGCTGTCTCCAGCAGCAGAGCTGGAGCAGAGCTCTGAGAAGAACAGCATCCTTGGACTGGTGTTTTCTGTGCTGCACAAAGCCTCAGAAGAAACAGAGGCTGTGCCCTGAGCTGTTGCTGTGGCCATTGCTGCTGGTAAACTCTCCTGCACTGCCCAAACAAGCCTTAGACAATTCGCTGTTATAACTTCCCCTTGTTTATCCCTGCCAGCAGTGTAGCATCCACACTGGTATGGACATAGTGACTATTTCAAATTAATTTGAAGTTAGGTTGTCCATCTTCACCCAGGCCAAATTTGCACACTGTGATGACAAAATCAGCCTCACACTGAGCATCAGGTGGAGGAGAGCTTATTAATAACCTTTAGGCTTTATTTTTGTTTCAAATTCCTCAAGCCCTAACCCTGTAAAAGAAATTACAATAGATCAAATTAAAAGAGAAAATTATGTGCTACTGCAGGTGCCTATTTTGATGGTGTCTAAAATGGAAGTGTATGAATGTCAAGAGTATTCTCAACCAAACCAGTTGGGTTTTGTCTGGTGGTTCCTTCAGAATAAAGTATGGTTGACTGTTTGCTTTGGGTGTGTTTTATTTGGAAGAGCGTCTTGGAGATGGCTTTGCACAAAGATGTATATGTTGAAGTCAGTTCTATTAGGATTGGACTTAGTCTGACTTTTTGAGAATAGTCAATATCCTCACTGTGATCAGTGCCCTGTAATTTTAAGATGGATTTATCCTATTGCATTGTCTTGGAAGAGACTGCTGAAGAAGTCGAGACTGAGCTTGGAAGTGTGAGCAGAATGTGTTCTAGCTGACTTCTCTTTTGCGGCACTTTGCCATGCTCTGGAGCAACTTCAGTTATTTTTGTAGTAGTTCCATTTGGTAGTCTCTGCACAGATAGGAACACCAATTGGTCCTCAGGGGACAGGAGGAACACCTCATAGGCCAAAAAAAGGGGGGGGGGGAGAGAAGCAAAGAAAACTTCTGAATACTGAGTGTGCTGCTGAGAGCTGCAGGGACTCTGCTGCAGTGGAGAGCAGTCATTCTTCTTTTCTTGCTGCTGTTAAGCAGCAAATGGTCCTTAAAGTGGTGGCAGTAGAACAACATGAGATCTGAGGCTTTGATCATTGCTTCCTTCATAAACACTTCCTTCATAAACACCTCCACGTGCTTTCTGCTTTGGTCAAGCCTTGTGTTTGTCCTCCCCACACTGCTCTTGAGCTGTCTGTTTTTCAGCTGCCAAGTTATTTTCTACCTTGGATCTCAGGGGTGGCATGATTTAAAATACATCTATATGCATGAAATGTATCTAAAATTATATTCCCGCTGATATTTTAAGCTCCTGAAAATTGTACCATGCTTTCCAATCACACATGGTGTTAAAATTATTCTTGACTGGATAAAATAAATTAGTAATGTATGACATGTTTTCTTTCTCTGAAACTGAAGCTGATTTTAAATGAAAGTTGCGTTGTTTTGTGGGTACTTTTTTACCCAGGCTGCTTTCCCCACATGTAGAAGCTGCTGCTGTTCTGTAGGAAGGTTTTCAGGCTAGGACTCAAATTTGATGTCCCAGTTGGCTCTTCTTGTGACACCTTAGGAAGTCATTTCTCCCTCATGAGACTTTCTTTCTCCCTCTTTTGTAAAGTACTTTATTTCTATACCCTTTAATTAGGGGATCTCAAAGTTCTGTGCTACCTCTAAAGTTCCACTGTTGCAGTAATTAAAGGAAAGATCCCCCTTCATGGTGATAGTAGTGTGTGTGGAAGGAGAATAATGGCTGTTATGACTCGCTAAGACCCTGCAGTTGTAACACATTTGTCCTGCCTTATGTAAGGGCTGAAAACTGAATGAGTATAATAACCTCGGGTTTTTAATCTCTGCAAAACATAATTATTTGGAAGGGTGGTTGGAGAGTTAAGCTAGAAAAAATAAACTAGTAGTATAACAACATCCATATTAAAAAAACCCAACCAACACAGATTTAACATGTTATATAATCTCTGTTAAACTTGCTCTGGGAAATCCTCCAAGAGCCAATGTCAGTCTCCATTTTGTGCAAGTCTGTACATAACCTTTATAAGAATTTGTGTGAAGCTGGGTGGGGAAACAACAAAATAAAAGTTAGAACAGAATGTAGCCTGACCAAAGTCTTTCTGCAATGGAGCATTCAAAGCAGGAGTAGAGGGAGGTTTATTCCTTTGCAGGTCGTTCCACAAAACTAACACACACACACACACCCCCCCCCGCCAGGCAACTTCCAGAGCTGCGTCCTAGGCAGTGTGTTTCTCAGTGCAATCGCATTTCACTTCTGACATCAAGCAGCAATCTGAAAGGCTTCTAGGCATATTAATCTCCTAAGTAAGCGCTGCTTTGAGATGTTATGTTAAAAAATAGTTCACTTCTCTCAGCTGGATGCTGCCATGCCATGGGAAGCATCTAGCATGTTGCTCATGGCCCCATCAGCTACATTGATGGTACCTTTCAGTTTGTGTTTGCTCTGTTGCATACAGGTACAGCAAATAATTTAATGACTCCTAAACTTAATGACTTAAATACATGGGGGAAAGCTGCTGAAAACAGGAATTATTTGCACTGCTTTTGTGAAATGCAGAAGAAACTCTTGGCACTTTGCTACCAAAAGGCAAGTCTGACTATTGATCTACTCCTCCTGCTGAGCTTTTGTCATCTTTTGTTCTGTCCTTTCCACCTTCCTCTTTCTCTTCTGGCGTTGTTATGCTGCTTCTTTCCTGTTCCCTGCCAGAGAGGGTTATTTTCCTCTGCACAGCTCAGCAGAGCAGCAAGTGGTGCTGAAAATATTGATGATATGGAAGTGATTTGGAATATGGCATGTTTCAGCAAACAAACGTAATACAGGAGCATTTGTAAGCTTTTGCCGAGTTGTCCTTTCTAGTGAGTTCTCTATCTGTGTGATAGAGAATGGGATGAGGAGATTGGGATTTGAGTTTTAGTTGCTTGTATACAGACCATTCTTCTGATAAAGAGATTAAGTTCTCTTCAGAGAAGGTAAACTGTGAAAAAGTATATTGCAAAAAGTCATATTGCATTTGGTTTTGCAAAATGGGGCATGATCCAAATTCCATTTGAAAACAATGAGTGTGTGATAAATGATGTAAGAATTGGCTCTTGCTTACAACTGCCAAGAACTTCATGAAGGCCTTGCTTTTGTTTTCCTCAGAAGTTCACTTTTTGGTAATGCTCTTTGTCAGGAAATCAGCTGGGACCTAGATAAAACAATGCACTGATGAGATTAGTGCTGAATGTACACTTGACTAAGCCGTGTGTCTTCCCATGTATTATGGCTTGCTTCTGGGCCCAGTAGAGTGGCTTTGAGTTTTCAGTACTGTCAGCAGGCTTTAAACAGCTCAGTTGATGTCAGAATTTTACTTTCCAGCAAGGCTATGCAGCTTAATTTTTATTACCAAGAGTAAAAATTCATTTAAGGTTAGTGAAGTCCGCAGCACTGGGAACTCCAGTGACTGTTTCTTATTTTTTTCTTTTTTTTTTTTCTTTTTTTTTCTTTTTTTTCCTCTCGCAGAACTAGAAAGAGAAGTAGGAAACTCATGCTGTCTTTCTGGTGCACTACATAAGCAACCTGGGCAAGGAGGAGGAAGAAAACATGCAGACTGCATTCTGCTGTTGAAGGGTTTGCTCTGGAGCCTGTTCTTCAACCTGCCAAAATACAATTTTATTGATGTTTTTGAAACCATTTCTTGAAGTTTGTCTGCCCCTTCCTTGCACCATTGTGATTTCACTTGAAATCAAATGATCTTTTACAACATATACTGAGAAAATATTTTTTCTTTTTTTATAATTTAAGTTCAAAGTGTAAGTTTATAATAACTCCAATGGACTAATGGTCTCTGTCTAAACTACCTCTAATATCAACAGTTCAGCTAGTTTAGCTGTTCTGCAAGGAGCAAAGTTGAAAGTGTTTTACATTTATAATACGTCTCTCATTTACTTTGCATCTTTACAGGTATAAACTACTATGCATATTGGTATTCAGGTACCTAACAGTACATGGAAAGATGCATGTACTTTAGAAAAAAGCATGTCTTCAGAAATTCTCAGCACCAGTTGTGAGGAACCTACAGATGTGCTTGAGATGAAATATGCTTTTATTGATATGTCTCTTCCCAAGTCTGACTTCCCAGTTCTACTCTGAAGGAAAGGAGTGGCTTTAGGTGCTCTTTTTTAGATTTCAATACTCTGTTTTGCATGTTGCTGCTTTGATAAGCTGGAAGTATCATATTAAGTGGTCAGGATAACAAGTTATTAGTTTTCCCCCCATAACTGAATTAATTTTTTTGTGTACTTGAAAATTTTTCCTACATTTATAAACACCAACTTTTAACCTGATTGTTGCCAAAGATTATTTCTGTTGTAGTAAGAGCTGGTAGGACATCCTAGTCAGGGCTCAGAGAACATTCCCTTGTGGCTGACGACCTGGGAATCAGCTTGTCCTAGTTGTGCTACAGATGGTGGTCCTCAACCTGGTCCTCAGCCAGCCTACCTGCGCATAGTCATCTTGAAGGCCAAAAAGGGCTTGTTTGTAATCATGATTCATGCACAGGTTGGAGGGAAGTAGCTGTTATTTCAATTCCTTACTCTAAGGAGTTACCACCTTAACTGAACTTGTAGGGAAAAAATAATCCCCTATTAAGCTTTTTATTTGTATTTACAATACAAATAATTTGAGTCAGTTTTTTTGGCTGGTTGACCCTTGGCTTTATTATTTTTTCATGTGAATTGGATTTTTCTTCATGGAAAGTGCCAATATTGCTATCAATATTACTTTTAAAATATTTTATATATCTGAGAGGCTCATTAAAAATCAGTGTAGTTTAACAATCACTCTTTTTAATATAAAATGCAATACATTTCAGATACCACCTAGAACTAGGCAGTGGCTTCCCTCAATGATGTTAGGCATATAATTAAACTGAATGGAAATACTAGTTTTATAAAATATTTTGGTGGTAGTTCTGCCTCTTTGCTAAGGATAGAAATGTTCAAGAAAGTCAAAAGTATTTATCGTACTTTCATCTGCTTTTGGGTGATGCCTTTCTTCTTGATGAGCTCTTGATAGGATTGTTTGTTAGGATATAGGAAAGTGTTACTCCCAAAGTGATGGCTTTGTTCTGATTTTATTTTTTTTTTTTGGTGCACCTTCCTCTAGTTTATAGTGATAGGAGAAGGGGTAATGGGTTCAAACTTAAACAGGGGAAGTTTAGATTGGATATGAGGAAGAAATTGTTTACTGTAAAGGCGGTGAGGCACTGGAATGGGTTGCCCAGGGAAGTTGTGAATGCTCCATCCCTGGCAGTGTTCAAGGCCAGGCTGGACAGAGCCTTGGGTGGCATGGTTTAGTGGGAGGTGTCCCTGCCAATGGCAGGGGTGTTGGAACTGGATGATCTTAAGGTCCTTTCCAACCCTAACTCTTCTGTGATTCTATGATATTGTTATCAGCCCACTGGAGCTAGGTAGGAAGTTGTTTTTAACAACTGAACTCAGTCATTTAACATGCACTTCCACTTCCAACTTTTCCATGGTTTGTGGCTGGCTGTGGCCTTCTCAGTGTCTCCTCAGTGACTTGTCTACCTCAACTTTCTCTTTTAGTAGTTGCTCACAGATGTGCCATCTTTTACGTGCCTTCTGTCTTTGCTTTCCACATAACAAGTGACCTTGTTGGTTTTCCTGACAGGGTTCTTCAGTTCTATCTCTCTTTTCTGCAGGGCAGGGGAGGGGGAGGATATTTCCTGGCATGATGGAAAACCTTCATGATGAAAAGTGATTTGTTCCTTTCAAGCAGAAAAATCCACACTTTCCTATAGTTTGCAATTAATGTGGGTATGAAATAGGTGAAAATCCAGCTCTCTTAGCTATTTCAGTGGCAGATTCAATTTTTAATATTTTAAATAGCGAATATTTCCTCTGTTTCATTAAGAAGCTCTTTCATAAGAGGCCTATTTTTGAGTTTTTCTTTTAAAATCTTAAACTATTTGCATTTACCTTCCAGTGGAGTTATCTTTTATGTTCTGCCGTACTGCCATAACCGGTGTATAGAAGGTGATATCAGTAACTTATTCTGATTGACATTAGTAATTGCTATAGAATTGACTTGACATCTAGATAGCATTTAGTGCTAGGGCGGTATGTTTCAATAACACTGTGAAGGATGAAACAGAAGGTTTTCTCAAGATCTGCCTGGGGAGGTTAGACGATGGGAATTCTCCCTTACTGCTTTAGAAACAATCTGTTTTTTCTGTGTCTTCCTATGGAGTGCTGGGTACTTTAAGGCATCCTGGTGTCCTGGAAAATTAAGTCTGCAGAAGCTACTGGAGTGTTTGTAGTTGACTGTAAGCTTTTTTTCATGTGGCAAGTTTAAAAAATAGCAAATGGTTTTGAAAAGCAATTTTTGACACCAATTCAGCTCCAGAAATGTTTTCTATTTACTTCCTATGTTTCACACTGTGTGATGAAATATGAGTATCACTGCTTCTGAGCTGCTGTACTCTTGTAGAGTTGTGGTGAGAGATCTTTTCCATGTCTTTTTAACCACAGAAGAGTAAAAGAAAGGTGTGGGGTTTTTTCCCCTCTACAATACCTTCAACACAGACTATCATAGCAATATACTGAAAACTGTTTCTTACCTGCATAAGAATATCATAGGCTTAAAGTTTCTGGAGATGGGACATTTGGAGAAGAGATAAAAAAGTATCATTAGCTTGCTGTGAGAACAGAATGGTGTTTAAGTTCTAACCACTGTATGTTTAAGTTTTGATCAGCCATCTACAGAGCTGAAATCCATTCTGGTGATGACAGCTATTTAACTTATTTCAAGAGGTATGGACATAATAACAGCTGAGCAGTTGACCTCAGTATCTCCTGAGGCTAAAGGCAACCTTTTTCAAATACTCTGAGGTCTCTGTCTAGCCTTCCATGTGTAAAAGACTACAACCCACAAGGGAACTGCTGTTTGCTGTTTGAGGGTTGTTTTTTTTTTTTGTTTAATAAACAAGACAGGAAATTACTACAAACACTGAATTCAGTCAAGCAATGATATACTCACTTCTAAGCTAACATAAAAAACACTGGAAACACTGGAAACACACAGTAAGAATGCCGGAAAAATGTGCTGCTGTATTTTGGTTTTTTTCAGCTGGGCACACTTGACATTTTTATCTTCATTAGATGCTTCATTTGAGCCAGATTATACCAGTGCAGATGTACGCAAAGAGCTGTAAGCAACAGTACAGTACCTCCTTTGTGAATACTTCTGTGTTGCAGCTATGGTCCAAGAAACACCATCTTGCAGTAGCATTACAGCAGTGGTCTGGAAAGTTAGCATGCTACTGTAGGGGAAAAATCCATTTTCTGCATAATTTCCAAAACTGCTGAACTTTAGTTTCCTGAACTTAGGAAGCATAGATACAAGATCCTACTTAGCCTTTCAGATACTTTAAACAGAGTAGTGGATGTGGCCATAATGTATTGGAATTCTCTGGCTTCTCAAGAATACCATGTTTAATGAATCACAGAAAGAAACAAGGATCACAACAGTGGTTTCAGGATAGAGAGTTACTGAGGGAATCTAAAAGAATACCACCCCTCCAAACATACACACACTCACACTATTTTTGGTATCATAACATACACGTTAAGTGTGTCTGTACATGTTCTTCTGGGTGAGAACCAGCAGGAGAGGTGGCATAAGCTTTCCCAGCAGCACAGCTCCTGCATCCTCTATGGCCTGTCTCCCACCCTGGTGGAAATGAGAGGCTTGATCATCAGTAAATGACAGTATGTGCATTGGCGTGTGTGGTTTACGGTCTTTGTTGTCAAGGGTTTTTCCAGTCTTTTTTGGTGAGAGAAATCTGACCTTTTTAACCCAAAAGGTCTTGAGGGATAATGTGGGTTTTTTTATATATGTAGAATACATGTATATATTAGGTATATAATAAAGTAATTAGAACAAAGAGAGAACACACAAACTATCCCTGTAACACAGAAGTCTTCTGGCTTCATTTATCCCAAAGGAAACCAACATTAGTTCTGAATTCCCTAAGAACAGTATCTGGCCCTTGACACTGATTATTCCTTGACAGATAGTTGTTATTACAGAGCAAAATCCAAAGATGTGATTAGCGAGCTCTTCTAGAGTGCAACAAACCACAGCAAGCATGCAAGGGATATCTTGGCACTCAATTCAATACTTGAACTGCCAAATGCAAAATAGAATATTTTGGGGAAGTATTACCCATAAAATAAGAAATACAAAATAAAGCAGATTAATAGCAAAATTATATTTTATCATTCTCGTATTGGGATGCAGCAAACTACCAGTGACGTTGCTGTACTCTGGTAGAGTTGTGGTGGGGACCTTTTCCATGCCTCTTCCACCATAAAAGAGTAAAAGAAAGGTTGTAGGGCTGGCTGGTTTGTTTTTTCCCCAGAGAAGTCAAAATCCATAAATTCTCAGATACTGAAGTGGATGATGCTGCAGCCCAAAATAAACACAACTCTGTCACAGAGACATTCTGTGGCACGTTAATTTTCCTGGAGCCAATTTCTGGTCCAAAAGCGATGACAGCACCCTAGCTATTTGAGAATTGGGTCTCTAGATAGACTCTGCCATAGGCATCATTTGGTGTTATACACTTGTATTCAGATTCAGGGGAAGAGGTTTCGGGGGGGGGGGGGGGGAATCAGCACTTGGTGCAAACTTCTGTCGTGTATCCATGGAAAAATGCTTGCATTCCAGGAAATTGAAGGTCATCTTTTAGAATCTCATTAGCCTTTTGATTGGTAAAGCAGAACCAAGACGTAACATAGCTGCTAAGTTGCTACTTCCCTACAGAAGCTGTTACAGCTGTGAGGAGAACCTAAACTTAGTTGTTGACACACTGTTCTTGAGAATGACAAAAGAGATTGTGTTCATTAGGCCAACCCCATCATTCTTGCTAAAAGCAGTCTCAGGTTTCCATGTATATTTTCAAATCAAATTAGAAACACTGCTCCTGAGACCTCCTTCAGCTGACAGTGACGGATTGCACAACTTGATAAATAATAGGCATTCCTAGAGCTGTACTAATACCTGAGTAGCCACAAGTGGTTAGAAAATAAAAACGTACACAGAGCCCTGTATTTAAATTATCAGAAAGCTTTACATCTTCTGGTAATGCAGTCCACACCTGGGGAGTGACCACTTCTCTTAAAGAAATGGGAAGGGTTTGTTCCTTGGTGGTTTTTGAAGGTAAATGCAATTATTCAGTTAGGGTGGCTTTCCTCTGGCTAGTTTTTTATCAGCTGTAATTAAAACAGTCACCTCCTTTTACACAGTTCTTAGCACGTACTTACACAGCTGTATCTACACTACTTAATTCCACCAGGAGCATCACTGTAGCTCTACCTGTTTGTTACCTAACTTGGCTGTAGAAGAACACAAGAGAAATGGAAAACCAGGCTTACTGGCCTTAAAAAAAAAAAAAAGAAGAGAACCCACTCTAAACACATATGGTTGCAGAAATTAAATTACCCAAGTTTCCTCCTTTCCCACTGAATCAGTAGAGTCTTCACATTAATAGATTGGGATTTTTTTCTTATTTCAATTGCTTGCTAAAAATTCAGCAGAATACAGCTGGGGAGACTGAGGTTGATGCCATAATCCAGGAATCTGGTACCTTTCAAAATCATTATTCATAGCTGGAATAAGCTGTCTTGAAGGAGAGAAGTGAGCCTGCTCCACTGAGCATGTTTCTGTTTTGTGCCCTCATGGGCTTCTATGTTCGAGGGCTCCAACCTGCGACTTCCTTCTGGGGAGCTCGGTTTGCTCAGCCATGTCATCTCATGCATGGCCACAATTTTTACCTGGCACAATCTTCATACGGGAAGTTGAGCACTCAGTCAGATACCAGGTCAAAAGAGGCTCCCAAGCAATTACTCTCTTAATTCACTAATACTTCTATAATGTGGCTTTGCAGTGATAAGTCTTTTCACTGTCTCTGACAGCAGACACACACAGCAGAGTCACAACTGGGATGTTGTGAAACATGCACAATCCAAAATTACAAGAAAGAATTGAGAGCTTTTAACAGCCCTCTTCTTACGTCCATAGACCTTTGTTTCCTTCTCCTCAGTGATGTTGAAACTATGAGATTATATACATATATATACATGTATTGTGACAATGTAGTTCTCCTATTGATGAAAACTGAAATAGAACAGAGCTAACTCTAATTTCTGTACAAGGAATCATGTTCTCAGTGGATAGTAGAAGGCAGTTTGCTTAGTGCTACTACAGGAAACAATGATTTGCAGATAAAGTTATTTACAATAGATGTAAGTTATCATCTGTATTAAGCAGTAATGACAATTTTAATTTTTCACAAAAGCTTTGCAGAAGTAGTATCAGCTAATTTGCTAAAAGACTTAAAAATGAATACAAAATAATGAAGACATCAGCAGTACCTTTGTGAAGTATTTTGTAAAAGCGCAGCCGTTTAGTGCAGCAGCTAAACATGAAGTCTGCAAGAGACAGTTCTCTGAGGAAGAAATAAACTTGATCAGAAAACAAATAACTCTGGTATCTGAAGGAGAAATGTGAACTTACCAGTTGCCTATATGGCAAGTGAGTAGTGAAAAAAGAAGAGGCATGTTGTGGCCTGCCCTTAGAAGAGTGAAGTTTTGCCTCTTGTTAAGTGCCTTTACCAATGTGTCATCTTTCCTGTAGCTTTTCTTCAATGCTATTTGTCTTCAATTACAGTTTTGACAGCCAAAGGCCCTTTGCTATTCTTCACAGCAAAAGCAAGGTAGCATTAAAACTACCATTTGGGAAGGCCAAAAAATCACATAGATTCTATGTAAGTTGCAGCTCCCCCATTGTTTCTTGCTAATCTCTGTTTACCAAATTGGCCTTTCAGGGTTCCAGAAGCAGCTAGTGTGTATAACGAACCCTGTATCTCCAGCTGCTCACCATGCTTGGGAGGAATACCCAAGGAAAACACCAGTTTCTCCGATATGAGGAAGGGAAGCATGTTCTCAAACTCTTGACTTACTGTACAAATCTTTGCATTTTCTTTCTTTTTCATTTGTGCTGAATTCTGCCAGCCCCTGACCAACCCCCTGTCTCTGCAGCATTTCCCGTGTACTTTGATTCAGTGTTCAAATGTTCACGAAGCAGGTTCACATTGAGGTTTGTCCCTTTGTTCTCAGAGGTTTGCCTGGCTGTTGCCTTTTACTACCTCTTCTGCCTCTAAGAAAAACTGATGTTATCTTCTGAAGAGAAAACTCAAGGTTTCTGTTTGAAAATGAGGGTTTCCTGGGTGCCTATCCTCCACCTGTGCAGTGACAGCAAGGAATAGCTTTACATGGCTGCACTTCATGAGAGAACTTTCAGAGCAGTCCTTGCACAGAAGGTGAAGAAATCCCCAGCTACTGGTGCCTTTGATCTCAGATAAAGGTCAACCTGTCTAGCAGAAAGTGTGATCGGAAATGCTACCTCACATCACCCTTCACTTTCTCTTCCTTACCCTGAAGTGATTCCCTGTACTTTTCAGGGTACAGGTTTTTACTTCAACTCTTCAGAGTAGCTTTATTTCATCTCGTGCACCAGCTTAAGCCAGGACCACCAAAATTTTCAATGAGTTGATAAGAAACTGTTCACAATGCTTACTATTACAGCAATGTTTAATAGCTGTTGTAGGATTTTGTTGGTTTACTGTTTGGGTTTTTTTTAATACATGTAGGCTTACTAGTGTAAGTGTTAAAAATTCAGTTATACTGGTCTTATCCCAACAAGCACATACTGTTTCCTTGCACTGAGAGTTTCTGAGGGGACTGCTGTGGGTCCTGAGCCTGCAAACACTAAAACCCTCAAATTTCCACCCAGCGCAAAGCTTTTGGGAGCTGCAGGTACCAGTTGTTTCTCCCAACACCCATCTCTGCAAGATTACGCTGCACAGCTCATGGGGGAAATACATCACTTGTGCATTCTACAGGTAGCAGTTTTGTTTATAATTTCGTTATAAAAGCTAACATCTTTTTTTTTAAATGGCTTTTGAATCCCTCTGTAACTTCAGAAATGTTATTACAGCTGTGAAGATTGTTAACTGACAACTTGCATAAAGGCAAATGTTCTCTGCTGATTTTCCTCAAAGCCATATTGGCTCAAGATAGTTATCACCACAGAAGATGAGTGATGGGAACAGTATATATTGAGTGCTTCAAGCACAGGCTGTTTGTCACCTTCTCTGTCTGAAATGGTACTTTGCTGATAGATGGGATAGTTCTTACTCCTCACAGACTAAGCCACCTTGTGCTGCTTAGAAGGAGGAGTGAAGTTCCAGTGTCTGTGACTGAGTATGTGTCCTCCTTCACACAGAAGCAGCATCACTTGTTACTGAGAGTGGGAGGATCATAGTTTATCCAATTCATCTTTACAGTAGAGGTGTAGTTCACTACCTATAAAGGTCTGTCAAGTGGCCTAGAGATGGAAGTTGGTTCTGGGTGTGGATTAGGGTGAAAACCAAACAAAACCAATAGACTTGCCTTTTATTCTGTACAATGAGCCTTTTGGCACACTGAAGCTTGCAGGAGGGAGAAGTAGCATATGACTGCAGAAGGTGGTGGTTATCTCCAGTACACGATCCTCAAAGTGAGAGTGGAAAAAGGGATTGAATCATGACTATCAGCCATCATTCAGTCTCTTCAACCTTATTCTGGGAGGTTTTTCAAAAGGATTAACTTTGGCCATAGAGGGCTTGTCTCTCTTGACTTGTCGGTGGGGGAGACAGACACCGTTGGATCATGGTTTGGAGAAGGAAAAATAACTTCGGTGCATTGAATTCTCGTCTGTGTGTCAATCCTCAAATCAAGGTTGTGCCAGGATGTAGTCATGAGGTGTGTCAACCCTCTTCCAAGTTGCCAACTTAAGCTCTGGAATTTTAGCTTTCCTTTCTTTAACAACAGCTTCTCACTGCTGTAATTTCCAAGAAAAATCTAATGAGATGACTTGCATGACATGTGGGCATGTTTGCTTGAGCCTGTGGAGAACCTTCTGACAGAGCTGTAGGGTTTTCCCGTGTTTCAGTGAAGTGTTCGCTCAGGTGCCAAGTGCTAGTAAACTACTGCCAGCATTCTTGGTGATTTTACTGACCCATTTATGCACAGTCCTGTATTTCTAAAACCCAGCTCTTAGGCTTGGCATCAGTTTATTAAGGTAGTATAGGCTTTAGAGATGCGAAAGAAAAAGTGTTAAGCAATGTTTTCACAGTAGTATCCTAGGAAAAAGACACATGAGCTTCTGTCAGATGCCAGCCAGTTGCTAAATGTGAGTATTCTTGGCTGTGGAGCCAAGCATCACTGACCGGGTGGGTTCTGCTCTGTGACCCACCACTGCTCACCTACAGCTCACCCGCTGCTGCCTCTGTTGATGTTGCTGCAAGAACTACTGTGTATCACCTACCTACATAAATGCAATGTCTTTTGCTTTGTCTTTATTCAGAACAGAGTTGCTGTGGGGAAGAAAGCTAAAATATAGCAAACAATAGATTTGCACCAAGTGCTGCTCCACAGGAGTGATTTCTGTTGGTTTTCTTAGTAATTTTTGTCCTTTGCTAGGGATTTTTATTAATTTGAACTGTGACAGCTTCTGCAGTTTTCCAGAGGATTTCACTGGAAACAGGTTTGTACTTTGTGTTTGCAGTGTGTCTGAGAATGCTTTTGAGGAGCAGTCACCTTTTCTGAATCCCTAGCAATATGAATGCTAAATTGGGGTATTTTTATGACCATGCTAAAGATTTTTATACTGCTGTTTGTCACTTGAGCCTCTGTAATTGGAAGACGGTATTTACAGCTGGTCTATACTGGCCATTGGTTAATTACAAACTTAGAAGTATTAGTGATATTCTGTATATAACCTTACATGCATCAAGATTTTATTTGATAGAGAAATATATGGTTGAAGTAAAATGTAGTGACTATAGTTTAGTGAAATGACAAATAAATTTATATATATAATTTGCATTTTCCTTCCAAGCCTAGTGAAGTTTGATGAAAAAAATGACTGCACTGCAGCCATGAGTGTGATCTGGGTGGACAGAATCTGTCACAGAATACCAGCATTGTACTGGTACATTCTTGTTTTAGGGATTATTTGCTTCTGGGTGAATGTTCCTGCTAAGTAGCTCCATGTATATATATATATATATATTTTTTTTTCTTTGAGGCAAAATGTGGGAGAATATTATTCTGGGGAAAGATATTGTAAAAAGCCATTTAGAATGTTGCAGAGAAACTTGAGGCTACAGTGATGTTGAGCCAAGCACTAGAAAGCTCAGCTGTTCCAAGGCATAACATGTAACATGTTGTTCTGAAATAATTCTCACTTTTGATTTCTTCTTAATGGCATTTTTCCATGTTCTTGCAGTTGCCTTTTAATAGTCTTTAGGCACTTAAAAAAACAAACCAACCACCCCCAACATACATCAAAGATTATATTTGCCCATAAAAGTAATGGCTCAGAAGGCATAACTGTGGCTTCAGCACTGTGGCAGAAATGTAGTGATGACCTTTGAATGGGACTTGCAGAGTTTGAGATGGGAAGATGGTAGAGAAGGACAGCCACGTGAATTGTGCAGTCCCTCGATGCCACCTGTAAATAGGTCAGAAAAGCCATTTGCTGTCACAAGGGTAAACGCTTTCAGAAGTCTGCGGCTAGCTCTTTGTTAGGTTGTAAGAAGCAGAAACTTTTTATGGCTATAAAGGAATAGCTCTGCCACCTGGCTAGACCATGCTCGAAGGACGCCGGTGCTAAAACACATACCAGAGCCTGCGGACTCGAGTCCCACTGCCTAGTCTCGGATCAGCAGGTACGCCTAAATCAGCGCATCCTTCCCCGGCCGCTGTTCCTCAGCCCCGCGGCAAGTGAGGCCAGCCCTCGGTCTTGTCTCCCGCCCTGCGGGGTCCGCTCGCACCTCTGCGACCTGCACTGGCCCCACCGGGCCCGAGTCTGCCTCTCCCTCCTCCCCCCATCCCGGTGAGGCCAAACCGGCACCGGCACCTCCGCGCTCCCCCTGCCGACCGGGGGCGGTGCCGGGGCCGAGAAGCCGCGGCCGCCGGGACCAGACACCGCTGGGCTGGGAGCCGCTAGCCGAGCCACGGCCGCGGGACATAGGTTCGCTCTCCGCGCACATATGCACCGGCTCCTCACCAGTGGGGCTGCTCGTCCAGCCAGAGTGGCCGGTGGCTGCGACCTGATCGGGAGCGGCTCCCGGGAGGGCGGGAAGTCCACTCCGGGATTTCGGGGGCGCCGCGGAGTGACACATTGACATCACGGGGGCGCGGCCGCGCGGCGGGCGGGGGCTACGCGCTGAAAGGCGGTGGGGCG
>JANRGW010054305.1:0-11135 GCA_024733675.1 Psilopsiagon aymara | reverse complement strand
CCATCCAGCCAGTTCTTTATCCACCGAGTGCTCCACCTATCAAATTGATGTCTCTCCAACTTAGAGACAAGGATGTCGTGTGAGACAGTGTCAAATGCTTTGCACAAGCACAGGCAGATGTCATTAACTGCTCTACCCCTGTCCATCAATTCTGTAGCTCCATCATAGAATGCCACCAGATTGGTATAACTAATATAATATAATATAATATAATATAATATAATATAAATAATATGGTGATGTAACTTTATATTTGAACTTACCTCTTTAATCTGTTTTCCTCAGCAACCTCATCTTTCTATGAACAATATAGCTGGAGACTTGAAATAGCTTTAATACTCTTGAAAATACCCTCAGATTGATGCAGAAATTATATATGGCAGAGATTCAGTTGACAGTATTTATGTTAACTTATTATTTTATTAGATACATTTATTTATTTATTTCACAGCTAAGAAAACAAGTCTTAGCCCTACCTCCTTGTAATCCAACAAGACCTGGCTCTTGGCTGGATTCCTGAGGATGGAAGAGGCAGCAAAAGCTAAAGTAGGTAGATACAGGTTTGAGGATTTGCTTTCTAAGAATACTGTATAAATTTGAGATGAGAGATAAATGCAGGGCTTCTACCTTTGGGCTGACTTTCACTGTGACTATAATGCAGATTAAAAAAAGGTAGAAATTATGAAATGTATGAAGCAACTTGATTTGGGAAATTGTAGATATGTCCTGGGATCATGTCATATATCTATGCAGAAGAGTGAAGGCCATTTTCAATTCAGATTTTCTTCTAGAACTTGCTATCTCTTTCTATAAGTAAACAGCAATTTGGGGGTTAAATTTGCTAACATTTTCAGGGAAACTGATGGTGAAATCACTCAAATAATAAAGTGTTTTCTGGTTCTACAGCAACTTCAGGTAACATTCCTAATGTCAAATTGTTTTCTCACATTTCTATGTTTTTCTAACATCATTTCTAATTCAGTGTTGTGATGTTGGTCCACAAGTAACATCTTGGAACTTTTCTCCTCCACTGTCATGCATCTGTCTGCAAAGATTCTTGCAGATTTATTCCATGAAAAGACTGGCAATAGTAACTTTCTCAGTTTATCTTTTTTCCCTGCAGGACTCTCTCCTCCCTGCTGTAGATATTGATGTTTTTGTTTTGTTCTCTGCTGGTTTTTGATTGTTTGTCTGGGACTTTCTGAATCCATTCTTGATTCCTTTATCAGTATTTCATTCTCACTCTCCTTTGGTTCATTACTTCCCACCCTGAAAAAATATTGGTGTCCCATTTGCCTCTGCCTGCAGTGTATCAACTGTGTTTCCATTCCAGAGTATCTAAGATTTAGCTTCAATCCCTGGTAATCTACTTTTCCAAATTATTTCTAAGCCTTTCAGTTTTGTTTCCTAGCCAAAGTTGTATTTCCTGAGCTGCTAATTGCCTCTGATGCTGTCACCATACTCATCCTGGGATTTTACTTTGTTAGCTTTCTTGCCCCTGTTCTCAACAGATCATCCTCTGACTCTTAAGGTATAAACAAAACTAATCTCCTCATCTTCCCTCTTGGCACTATAGAGTTTTGCAATAATCACAAGCAAGAACTTCTAGACCCAAAAAATTTAAGGAAGAGTAAGCTTAGTATGTTCACAGGGTGGATCTTAGAGATATAAGTAGATTAGTTTTCTCTAGAAAGAAAAAAAAATTATAAAGTATTATTTTTATTTTTATAAAGAAAGCGTTATTTGTAATATATATTTAGGGGATAAGTATGTTATTTTAAAATAGAAATGTGTCGAAAAATAGGGAACTACAGTAAAATACTTCCCTGATTGTAATAAAGGGTACAACCAACAAGGGAATGTTAGAGGCATATCCACAATAAATTATTTCCACACTGGTTTAAATTGGTTTTAGAATTAGTCTGTAACCACAGAGTCCTCCAGTGTGCCATGTGCTGTATAGCTAAATGGAAGACGCATATTTTAGAATGACTAAGCAGAGCATTAGAAAAATTAAAATGTTGCGTTAGAAAGAAAAAGCAAGTTTGTTTTCAGAGGAGATTCCCAGGTTGCCTCCAACCTGCAGATTGTTTTTGCTAAGCTATAGTGATTGCTTGTGCTAAACAAGTACAGGTGACAGACTTCTCATTGGCAGTGCTTCGTTTGTCTCCTGCTCTGACAAACCCACTTATGGCTGGCATAAGAAGACCTTGATGCTCTCCATCCTGGGATGACTGTGCCTTTGCAGCAGGTGAAGGATCAGTCAGAGGAATTAAGTAATTGAAGTGACAGGGCTTTGAGTAGTTAGCAATAAAGTAACCAACAAGAGATCTAATCCTGTTACCCCCTTCGTGCCTTCTTCAGCTGGTTACCAAATGCTCTTATCTCTCTTGTCTCCCTCCTCCTGTTTAGTTAATGCTTTCTGCAAGCAACAATTTAGTTACCTCTTTCTCTTGTCTAACTAGCAACATGTCTTCCTTAAGCTCACATCTCTCCCTGCCTTTGGCACCTGCATCCAGGGAGGTGGCCATCGGGCAAGCTCAGTATGGCTAGAAGAGCTTCTGCCTGCTGCCCTCACCCATACCCAACCACTCAGGCTCACAGTCTGCCTGCTTTAACCAGAGAGGCTTCTGGAAAACATCTCAGCTTCACAGATTCTCCTTCTTTAGCACTTCTGAAGAGATTTCCATACAGAACGTTTTATATCCAGCTCATTCAGCCTCTCTGTCTCTGCTATAGCAACATCCCTCACTTTGGCCTTGACAAATAGTGTTCTGCTCCACTCATAGCCTTGGAGGATAGTGCTGAAAAGATCACTTTCTTTCATTATCCTTTTTCTATGCTGCATCAGAAATAACTGCTTTTGCCTTCCACGTCCTTTATAGTCCAACCCTACTGTAGCTATTACCACTCATTCACTGTCAAAATGCTGACTTGTGCCTTTGATCAACCTATTACAGCAGCCTGCACTGCCTACTTGTTAAATTTTTAAACAGCCACTTGTGTATGTACTCCTGAGCTGCCTGTCATGCTTGGAGGAGCTTCTCCATCCAGAAACATAAGGTAAACAGACACTTACCCCCCTGTTTCTGAACTGTAAGTTCAAAGCCCTAAATGCTGTTGTCCCTTGCCTACTGACCCCAGCATAAGCCAGACCCCTGAAAGGCAATATCCCCTGGTGGTGGGCATTTTTCATATGAACTCTGAGGGGGAGCACACTGCCCCTGGGGCATCCAGCATTATGAACATTCCCTCTTGTGTTCCCTGCTGCAGCAAACTGACTGGTGCTGTGGGAAATCAAGATGATTGCAGTAAGAATGTGGTTGTCTTCTGATGGCACCGTGCAATCACCAGTTTAAATCAGTTAGTCTAGCTGAGTGTGCAAAAGAGTTTTTTCAACAGGCCTTTGTGAAGAGTAATGTAAACCCAAGCTATGGTTTCCTGCCTTTCACCAAAAAACAGGAGAGAAAAATATCTGTTGCCTCTTTTCCCTTCCATAGTACCACTTCTAATTGACTTCTGCACAACAGGGGCTGAAAAGGAAACAAGAACGTGGCCTAACATCACATGTGACAGGACAGAGGCAGCTCCTCACCAAACATCTTAAAGATGCACAACAGAAAAAGGAGAGTGTCTTGACACAGCAGTGAACATTATGATGGTTACTGGATTTGAGGCATTTTAGGAAAATTTAGGGAGAAAGGAGTAAGACAGTGAAAAGCAAACTGAAATTGAGCAAAGAGTAGACAGAAAGGGAGACAAAGTCAGAGCAGTATGAAGGAGTCTTAACTCTGATTAAAATCCTGTCTGGCCTCTGTAAAACTGACTCTTGCCTCTAGCCAGCTGTTCCTGCCAGCATTCTTCCAGACTCAGTAAAGTCCCAGTGTGACCAAATGGCCTCAGAAAGGTGAAAGCACACAGTTCTCACCAGTTGTACATTCTGTGTTGGGCAGGAGAGCTGCTGAAGCTGGGACATGGAGCTACCATCTACTTCCTCAGGCTGTCTGCTTCTTTATGATGCTTTCAGAGCAGACACAGGGAACTCTCAGATCTTTAACCTTGTTCTCCAGCAAGGTAAAAACCCCTCTGTTAGGTTTGAGGGAGGAAAATAAAGCAAGAATTATTAACATGCTCCATTCTTGTTAAGGAAAAAGAGGAGTTTATTTATTTAAATATTAGTAAATTTGTAATTAAAATTTTTGCATTTTACATAAAAAAGAATCTTATACATAAGCCTTTTTGGCAGAAAAAGTGTTCAGCCCATCACTCAGTCTTCTCTTGCAGTATTTATCCATTATGATGTAAGTTAAAATATGAAATGCATAATAAAGAGAAAATCAATTACTGAATGAAAATAAATATATATATATATATATAGGTCTGTTAAGTACAAAGAAGCTATGGCTTCAACCAGCAATAGGCCTGCTTCAGAACTGTAACAGGAACTGTAGTTAAGTTTAGTTTTTTTAGTTTTGCGAAGTTTGAAGAGAAAATTACATTTCCAAAATCATGTCAGGAAGCTTCATCACTTGAAAGGGAATGATGTTCCCCAGTAAAACTAGTGAAAAACATCAGGAAAGCTGAGAAGTTCTTGGAGGAGTGCACATTGCTAATTAGGAATTATAGATACCTGTGGAAAAGTTAAACAGAGCATAACAGTGTGGGGCAAAGAGGAGAATATGGTTTCAGTGCAATAGAAATAAGGGAAGCTAATAGAGATGCACAGCTGATGCTAAACAAGGGTGGTAAAGCTGTCAACCACAGTGCAGAAAAACCAAAGAACCCAATAAATATTTCTCTTCTTATTTGAAAGAACCAGCATTATATACTCATATCTGACAGTGATAAGGACCACTTTCTACTTGATCAATAAAATGGGAGATTGTTAAACAACAAACAACTCTCAGACCTAAAGAGTTTTTGAACTTACAAAGCCAGATGACTTGCACCCAAGAGTATTAAAAAAGCTTACTGAGAAACTCTCTGAACCAGTAATACTGATTTTGAAGAAACCATAGAACAATGAAGAAGTTCCAGACACTAAAGCAAATTCAGTGCACCAATAATTTATAGAAGTAAATGTACTTGAGTTGGTAACCTGATATTAATCTCAGGCCAAAACTCAGAAAGGCTGACCTGGAACTCAGTCAGTAAAGATAAATACATGTACCCTATTATGATGTATTATAAACTGTTTAACTGTGTGTGTGTGTGGTGTAAATATAAAGGAGAAATCATCACTATTTGCTGGTTCATTGTATCTGGGCTTTCTCTTGGCCCAGTGCTAGTCAGTATTTTCATTAACACAGTAACAAGTGCCACTGGGCAATTCTTTCTGCCAACCTGGCCATGGGATACCAGGAAGGGGATCCCAAGTGTGTGCTCAGAGAGCTCAGAGAATAGTTGGAGCTGTGAAGTGCTCTGTTGCATGGGTTTCAGTAGGATCTGTGAGGCTTGAGAAATCACTGCACTCACTATTTATTAGGGACTTCTATTAAACTCAGTCAGGGAATAGAAATATTTGAAAGTGCAGCAATTTCACATGGTCAGAAAATAAATCCCCTTTTATATGCACTTCTCACAAATGCACTCTTCTTAGCTTTAGGAAGTTTATAAAACTTCACTGATGTGAAGTTTTATACTGTGATGTTTGATATCCCCCTCTGATACTAACCTTTGTCCTCAATCCCCATTGTCTTTACCCAAACTATCAGACAACATCCTACTAACTGCCTTCTCCAAACAATTCTTAAATATGCTTTTATCCTTCTCTGATACTGCACAAATTTATTCCAAGAGAGATGTATACTTGGATAATATATATATGTATGTATACTATATGGGATCAGACATACATACCTGAAAGGATTAAAAAAACCCAAACAAAAGTACAGTAAGTTTTCTTTTCAGCTCCTGCTTGCACTGAGTTTTCAAAACTATAGCTTACTTTACCCTGATGGGCTGAGCTGAAGCATAATGAGTCTTAGATCACTTGGGTGCAGATCCTGAGTCAAGATTGCACCCTGCCTTCAGGAGTCACAGTCCCAATATGCTTCAGAGCTGCTTATGTCTCCTCTCAGAGTACTCATGTAACATGTGAGCTCCTGCCACACAGTGTGCCATTCCCAAAGTGGTAAAATGCAGACCAAATGTGGGTGAGAGACACAGACATCACCATTGCTGAGAAAGAGACCTTGTCCCAGTCCAGGGTTTGGATACTGAAACACCTGAGTCCCTTTACTAATGCTCTGGTGTGTTTTTTGACTCTCTGTTTCAGTTTCCTTGAGCATAGTGCCATAAGGATATCAAGTTTTAATTAGCTAAAGTTTTGTAAAGTGCTTACAAATCAGGAGATTTATGATGTGTTTACTCAGTGCTCTGTGTTTCATTCATGATAAGCTGTAAAGATAGGAATTCTTACTCTTTTTCTAGGAGCTGATGTTTGTACACCACAGCCTAAGCAGATGAACTGATGCTTAACCCCAGAAATGAAAGACAGAAAAAGGCAAGTCTTGCAATCTGTATTTATAAAATATAAGAAAAATAAGAAAATAGAAGTATTCTTAGGTCAGTGATTTCTACAGCATGCATCAGTAGCAGATCAAATATTAAAAGTAATTTTTAATAAGTGCAAATCAGAGAGTGATTAGAAAAGCTCAGGGGATTTGGAGATGAGACTTCAGGGAATTCCACAGCTCAGGGGCATAATAGGTGAATGCTCTGCTACCCATGGATGAGAGACC
This sequence comes from Psilopsiagon aymara, assembly GCA_024733675.1. NCBI lineage: Eukaryota > Metazoa > Chordata > Aves > Psittaciformes > Psittacidae > Psilopsiagon > Psilopsiagon aymara. Next base: position 4,392 of record JANRGW010054305.1, on the reverse strand, counting down.
TGGCAAGGGTGTTGATGAATTTGAGATTTATTATTAGAAAGTAAGGCCTGAGGGTATGTATAAAGGGAGACCAATTCTGATAGGTATGAAAGGGGCATTTCAGACAGGTAATGAAAAACTCAGAACAAAATTTTAAAGTCAGTGCATAGACTGCTAGGAAGTAGGTATAAATCTGCCATACCTGAAGTAATGTGATTGGATTTATTGCCATAAGTTAACATATGGGATGCGGCATACTGAGCAACGGTTTCATTTGTGAATATTGTTCTTATAGTGTATGCCTATTACTGTAATCTAAAAGCTATATAGATGGGGTTTAGAACAGGACAAGCAACATGGATAGTAGCAGTAATACCTGCCTTACACCTGCAAAGTGGAAACTTGTCCCCTAAGCAACTGCTTTTGAGAAAAACCTTTCAGAAGTTAATGTAAATGAACTAAGGAACCAAAGAAAGAGACAAAGTTCAAAGTTTTGGAGGATTCATTAGATGTACACAACTGCCACCAGATGGGAAAACAGAATATGACAAACAGTGTGTAAATGAAAGACAGATGAAATGGGGGAAGATGAATTTGGGGATCTGATTTCAGATGGCAGTGTCTTATGTATCCATCACAAGGACTGCCTTGTAGCTCCTTTGTGTGTGAGAATGTGCATGCCTTTTTCCCCCTTCCATCCAACTCCTTCCCTCCCTTCCTTCCTATTTCTTTCAGTGACTGACAGCCCACAGTTTGAAGAGAAGCTTAGAAATAAGCTGTCATACATCATGATCTGAGTAATCTCTTGAGAGAGTTTTAGTGTTGTAGGGGCCTGTGTGAAGAATTTGGATATGGAATCTCCACAAAAAAAGTTTTATACACTATAGTAGGTAAGAACAAGACCACTTAGGTTGGTACTTTAACTGTGTATTGCTTAGAAATAATGTTGAGTCATTACTCTTTGAGTGGTCACCCAGATAACATTTATCTGAAGGTCTAATTTAAAGTATTGTAAGTTCTTGTGCATTCTATTACCATTATTGTTAGCTTCATTTTTTATGTTTTGCATACCTTTGAGAAATAGGCATTAAATGATGTTTTTTCCATCCCTGAATGGAATTCAATGCTGGAGAGTTACAGCTGCCTGCTGCTACCACTGTCTCCTTTTCTGAAACTGTTGCTGTGTCAGGTTTGTGATCAAAGTGTTCAGCATTTCAAAGTTATGAGATATTTATTTTTGTGAACAACCCATCTATGTCATATAAATAATATAATGTTCTTTGTTCACAAAGCCTTATGCTTTAGAACACTCCAGTATTTTAATACCAGCTCTTCACGTGTTTTTAGTACAACAGTTTGGTGAACCTGGTATCTCATGAAATCATAATCTACAATGCAGTTCATGCTTATTTTGGAGCAGGCTGAGAATGGAGTTACCAGACGATTGCTACATCCATATGCAGAAAGGACAAACACCGAGCTGTGCTTGGTTGCAATTATATTGCCTTGACACCCTAGAGATATGGTCACAGAGAGAATAATTCCTTGCATGACTTTCTTACTTTGTAACCACATTGTGGTTAGTAAGTTTAGGAAAGGCAGCACGTTCTTTTTTAATTCCTACTCAGGCTGAATAACAATGTAGCCTAAAAAATGCTCTGGTTGGCATTTAATTTCCATTACCATTGCCATTTTACTCTCATTTTGATGCCTTGTTATCACTCAATAGGGACAGAAAAAACATTGATATCTTTGCCAGTCTATTTTAGATCTTTCGATGGCTTTTGCTTAAGCAAAAGGTTTTTTATGTCCCAAAGGTAAAATAAACTATTGTATAAGGCCACTGTCTCTGTCTGCTTATAGGGAAGTGAGAGAGTGTTGCTCAATAGCAGGCAAGGGAGCCTTTAAGCTCTCAGAATACTAATTGAGGGTTTATTTTATATATATAAATAAACATTTATAAACACATTCAGGTTCCTAAATCCTACCAATATTGGAGAAAGCTGGAAATCTACATTCCCCTGAGAAATTAGGTTTAAACACTTGCTTATTACTACCACAACATCAAGAAAAACAGCTTACAGCAATATTTTAACTTCTTCAGTCATTTCTGATGACATACTTTGACTGGAACAGACTTTTTTGCATCTTGGAAATTCAGCCTCTATTAATACTTGCCAAGATCATAGAATGGCTTGGGTTAGAAGGAATCTTAAAGCTCATCCAGTTCCAAGTCCCCTGCTATGGGCTTCCACTAGAGCAGATTCCTCAGAGCCTCATCCAACCTCCCCTTAATTTTCTTAAATACACACTTGTATTCAGTGTACTTCTTGTCAATGTATCTGTGTGCTTTATCTTGTCTAAAGCTTAAGATCCTGTCAGGAAAGCACTGAGGAGCTTTGACCCACTTTGGGGAAGTATGTTGCTCATTAAGCTGTTGCTATTAAAGGTCACGTCCAGACATCTGATTATTTCTGGAACTCCAACAGATGGTGTGAAAGAGCAACTTTTCTTCTTCCTGGAAAACATACAGTGAAAGAGCTGCTGGAATACAGCAGTGACCTGCAGGCTGATGAGTGGCTGGGAGAAGGTGAGTAAAAATTGATTGCTTGCCATTGTTGTGATAACATGGGAACATAAAATTAAGTCAATAGGCACCTAGTTCCAACCAATCACAGAATCAAGCACGGTTTGTGTTGGAAGGGGTCTTTGAAGATCACTCAGTTCAACTCCCTGCCATTGGCAGGGACATCTTTTACTAGACAATGTGGGAGAGTGGGGCAGACGAGGAACAAATGTATAACCCCATCTACAAACATGCATTCACATTTTGGGTAGGTATTTGTTGTGGTTTAACAACGGTGGTAACTCAGAACCACACAGTCGCTCTCTCACTTCCTTCCTCCTCTTTCTCCCCTGCTCCCAGAGGAATGGGGAGGAGAATGGAAAGAATAAAACTCCCACGGGTCAAGACAAGAACAGTTCAACAGCCAAGGTACAACACAGAACCACTACTGCTACCACCACCAAAAACAATAAGGGAAACAACAAGGGAAGAGAATACAACTGTTCACCACCCGCTGACTGACACCCTGCCTGACCCAGCAGTGATCTAACCCTTCTGGGTAACTGCCTCCAGTTTATATAGTGGGCATAACGTGCTGTGGTATGGAATACCTCTTTGGTCAGTTTGGGTCAAGTGCCCTGTCTCTGCTTCCTCCTGTCTTCCCCTCCTCACTGACAGAGTATGAGACTCAGAAAGTCCTTGGTCACAGTAAACATTACTGAGCAGCTACTAAAAACATCGATGTTATCAGCGCTGTTCCCAGGACACAGCACTGCACCAGCTAGTAAGGAGAAAAATTACCACTACTGCTAAACCCAGGGCAGTATCCACCCCTTATGCCATGCCATTCATGTCATGCTCAGATTCCACATTTTCAATATACCATCACTCTTATCTCATATATATACATATATGTACATACACAGAGAGAGAGAGAGATCATTCCATAGTGCATGAACCAATCCCTATAAAGCTGCTGAGTCCATGCAGTCCATGATGTTGGGCTCCATCTCTGGTAACAACTCTTTCAGAGCAGGAGAGTCTGTGTGCAGTGTTCATACTCGTGAATACCCTGGGCAATAGTGTCCATTGCTAAGTTCACCCCTAGATCGTGAGTCCTTCTGTATGTTGTATATCTGCCCTGATAGCCTGAAATGTCACAGTCAAACCAGGCTCAAAATAGTTCACCCTCCCCTTCAGCAGTTTCTGCAGCTTGTCTTTGGGGACTCCATAGAGTCAGCTTCCATCTCTGACAATTCTAAAGCACTGGAGGGGCTCAGTGGACTAGATACTTGCCCATACTGTCCCATACACCCTGCCACTCATGACTGTCCAGGCTTGGGGAAAATCTCTTGGTCCTTCTATATCGTCATCTAATCCTAGAAAAGACCAAAACATGACACCACTTAAGTCTCGAGATCAGACAAAATGGATTTGGGAAAAACACTCTCTGTATGTGTGCCAACGTGCTGATCCCCATCACAATCAGCAGGCAGGTCTCAGTGGTACCCAAAGGCCATTCAGAACCTTTAGAACTCTCAAATGACGCTGCTGTACTTGTCACTGCGGCTGGGGTAGCTGCTGTGCTTGGAGCTGGAGTAGCTGCGTTATCTGTTGTAGTCAGACTTTGAGTAGCTGCTGTACTTGTCACTAGGATGTGTGGGAATGTCTCCCTCATAGACTGACGACCCAAGGAGATGAAAAAGTATGTGTAATTGCTATACACTTTATACACTCTATTATATACCTTCCGAAGTAGAGAGGTGATGGCCACACTGGGAACGCAAGGCAGAACAGATTTGTGATCAATGAGTCTATTGTATTACAAGTCATTACCATAAAATACA
>JANRGW010054303.1:0-26267 GCA_024733675.1 Psilopsiagon aymara | reverse complement strand
TTCTGGTGTCCTCAACATAAAAAGGACATGGAACTGTTGGAATAAGTCCAGAGGAGGGCCACGAGGATGATCATGGGGCTGGAGCACCTCCCGTATGATGATGAGAAAGTTGGGGCTGTTCAGCCTGCAGGCGAGAAGAGAAGGCTGCGTGGAGACCTCATAGCAGCCATCCAGTATCTGAAGGGGCTTATAGGGATGCTGGAGAGGGACTCTTCATTAGGGACTGTAGTGAGAGAACAAGGGGCAATGGGTTCAAACTTAAATGGGGGAAGTTTAGATTGGATATGAGGAAGAAATTCTTTACTGTAAGGGTTGTGAGGCAGTGGAATGGGTTGCCCAGGGAAGTTGTGAATGCTCCATTTCTGGCAGTGTTCAAGGCCAGGTTGGACATAGCCTTGAGTGGCATGGTTTAGTGTGAGGTGTCCCTGCCCATGTCATGGGTTTGGAACTGGATGATCTTAAGGTCCTTTCCAACCCTACCTATTCCATGATTCTATGATTTAGTAAACCTCAGCATTGTCTTTAAAGTACTGAAATCTTAGCAGCATCATAGTATATTATCCCTTGTGTAAATAGACAGTAACATAAGTGAACCTGTTAAAATTTAATGGATGCATAACTCTTGTGCCAGTTAAGGCTGAAACAGGCATATTACCCCTCTTTCATATTTTAGTTTATGAATTCTGTCCATCTCTTCCCCATTCTTGAATAATATATCCCTGTAAGGGGATTAGGCATACCAACCTGAGTTTTCCATTAAAATAATTCATTATTTCTCTAAATTTATGAATATATATCAAGGGATTTTGGGTTAGTTAATAGTATTTTATTTTAATAAATACACATGAATCCATATGCACATAGTCCTGAAAAATGTGAGGTAACTGTCTTGGGACTAAACTGCTCCTAAGTTGCTGCTAGCAAGCTGTAAGGTAAACACTCCTTAATAAGCAGCAAGAGAAAAATAGTCTTTCCTCCTTCAAAGTGAAATGCAGATAGATTCCTCCCATAAACTTTATAATTTTTTTTTCCCCTTGGTTCAAGATAAGGAAGCACATGCAAAAGGCAAAAAGTGGGTAGACCTTCATATCTTATTTGGAAAAGGTGTATGTGAAATGTGAAAATCTAAAGCACAAAAACTGCGAAGACATTTCAGGAAGGGCTAGAAATGGTCTATTAATCTGTGAGATTTGCCAAAGATTTGAACTCAAGTTAAAACATTGGGGTTTGTTACTTGATGTCCATGTCAATATGCTATTTTTTAATTTACATTGATACCATAATTTGTCATGCATGTTAGTTACATTTTACACAAGTGCATTAAGGTGTAACAGAATGGTGAATATTTGCTGTGATTGTTTCATATGGAAGAAATATGGTGGGGCTCTGAAAGACAGCTGACAGTGCTTTTGGATTAAGTCTTTTTCCCCCGCAACAAGAAAACCCAACAACCAAACAAAACCAAGCAAACAAAACCACAACCAACCTAAGAAACTAAATAGATATAGAACAAAGGACAAACAACTCCATGTAGGCCCAGAATGTCCCTCAATTCTACTTTTAGGGATTCAATTTATAAATTGTATATAAAAAATTTGTTTGAATTTTGATGAAGGTCAACTTTTAGCCTGTTTGGAGCATAAAGATATTAGCTTTTTTTAAGATACAGGTGTGTCTGTTCAGACAACATAGTAGTCTGAATGACAGCATAACACAGCACCTTTGAAATTTCTCGGAAGCTGCTGTGTTTGTCATCAGTCTTTGGGCAAAGCGATTGTGTTAATGTGCTAACATCCATCTCAGAGGCAGTTATAAATTACTGCTTGATGATGCAGCGAGGCAAGCTGTACATAGCCATGATGAACTATCGTGTGACAGTGCTATTTGGACTGTTGGACTTGATTTTATTTCAGACCAATGGTGTAAAACCTGAAGTTGCATTCTTATTTGCAGGCAGCTGGGATTTTGCTTTTAAATATATGTTCAGTTGTGCCTTCCTATGAAGCTGAAGTATGATGTCAAATGTTGCAGGATTCAGGCTGCAATTCATGTTTTGGTTTTGTCTTCTACAGATAGTAACTTCATTCTTGCGAATGCTCAGGTGGCTAAAGGATTCCCTATTGTATACTGCTCAGATGGCTTCTGTGAGCTTGCTGGATTTGCACGAACTGAAGTCATGCAGAAGAGCTGCAGCTGTAAATTTTTACTTGGTGCTGAAACAAATGAGCAGATGATTCTTCAAATTGAGAAGTCGTTGGAAGAAAAGGTAGAATTCAAAGGAGAAATCATGTTCTATAAGAAGAATGGTAAGATTTTCTTTACTGTTTTGTTTGTCCCAAAGAATGAAACTTTACATTTATGCTTATAATATATAGTATGCATTTTTATGCAATGATATTGTGTACCTATAATCGTACCTACAAGAATAGAGTTGAATAGAGATAGTTGGGTACATATTGAGACTATGCTTATATTAGTGTTACTGATTTCAAAGAAGTATATGACAAGTTACAAAGCTACATAGAAAAGATTCAGGGTCCAAAATGGCAAAGAGAGACTCTGTGCTGTCTGCACTTAGTATGACACTCCATTTTTCACTTTTTCTTATATTGAAGTTCTTAACCCTTATTGTTGAAGCTGTAACTAAGTTGAAAATGCTCACTATAAAGTAGACAGTGGTTATGTAAAATTCTCAGTCCCATCAGTTAAATGCTCAGAACTTTGAATGGTCCAAGTGAGTCATTCTCCACAGCCACTATATCTAAATACCATAATAAGAATTTTCAAAAACTGGATAAGCAGCACTAAATAAATTTTATATTTAGGTATGTACTGTCACACCAAACAAAATCTGGGCATTAAGCAACTCCATAGTCTTCAGTACATTTCAAGTTTCACTGACGAAAGTTTCACTCCTGTGGCAAGTCATCTAGAAAGACCATTTTGTAGTCAAAATGAGTGAACCATGGAAGAAACCATGGTGCACATTTATCACTTGCTTTAATGTATATCAGGCTCCTTCACTGTACCTGTTCTGTAAGAGTTTACACTCCCATCATTCGTGTGATCTTCACATTCATGTGAACTTCAAACAGGTGACATTGAGATATTGATAGGATTTCCTTCACATTTGCTCAGTGATCCCTTGGTTCAGTGTATCCACAGGGGCCTGCTGAGTATTGCTTTCTGTTTCATTATACTATTAGAATTTTTAGGCATATGTTTAGGCCACATGTTTTCCTCATAGATCCTACTCATGACTTTACTAATGAAACATTTTCCTCTCAAATATTATTATATTAAATATGTTAGAAAGTTATTTTCTAACAGTAGTAACTAAATATTGGCAAGAAGATAGTCTGATTTAGAGTGATAGGATAAGGCTTGTCACTTTCCCTGACTTAGGAAGATGTTTCTTAGTTGGCTTGTGTTCTTGACTGCTATTTTTCACAGTATGAAATTTTGATGTTATTTTGAAGATGCTGCTAAATGCTTCCTCTTGTTTTTTGAGGAAGGCTTGGAGGATGTCTTTTATTAGGTCTTAGCATTTGGAGGAGACTTCCAAAGTTTCTTAAGCTCATGTTTCAGGAAGGTTGTTTTAAAAAAGTCTCAAGTATGTAAATCATGTCTGAATATAGGAAAAAATTGTCTTAATCTGGAAGGATAAGAGCTGTTTTTCTCCAGTATTGTATAGTGATGAGGGGGCACAGTGAGAAGAGATTTTAATGTATGTAAATTAAAGTAGTAAAGCTAATACATTCAGTTCACTTTGTTCTGAATGATAAATTGTGATTCCTTTGCACTAAGAAGAGGTGCTTCAAACCTATAATAGATACGATTAATGCAGGAAGAAAGAGATTGCAGGTCAATCTGCTTATCAGTGAAGTAGCTGAACCACAGATAAATAGATAAAGAGAAATCGTTTAGGATAAAAGAATTCCCACAATCTGTCCTACTTGCATCCCTGTATATAATTTGACTGGAAGCCATTCAAAGACGTTTTCTAAGTATGAATAATTTTCCCAGACTGCCTCTTGTATTTTTCATTTTCATGTATTTCTATACCACTGGGAAACAGAAATGAATAGGCATTAAAGTAACATGAGATGGTTCTTTGATAAAAGCAAAATTTATCTTAAAAAATAATGCTTTTTTCTCTGTTCTACAGAGCTGCAAACTGCAAGCAGCATATTTGGTAAATCATCCTTTTTAGAAAAATGGGGTTTTGGGGGGTTTATTTGGTTTCATTTTTGGTTTGTTTTTTGATTTATTCTTTTTTTGAGGCTTTTTTCAGAAAAAAATATTGAACTTCTGAACTGTTGGGCTTATTCAATGTTGTCTGAGGAAAAAAAATGTTTTTGTTGCAAGAAAATCTCTCAAAAATATTGTAAGATATATGAACTTTGGCAATAATAGCCTCAAAATGACTATACAGATATATAGGCCTAGCTACCAAACCAAATTAACACTTTCAGGGCAAATTTCAGGATTAGAAATTTAGCTTCAAGAATAGTTCTGAAGGAACTAGTTCAGAGCTCAAAGAATATCCTTTAGCATACTTATTAGAAGCTTAATAATGAGTATATCATTATGATAATAAAAGACTACAAGGGAAATGGATGTATGAACACAGTAACTTAAACTTAGTTTCTTCTGGATTTGATCTAAAATGTAGAAGCTCGAAATCAGTAGTTTATTTTTTTGACTTTCTTTTTACATGTGTGTCTCATCTTCTGGGAAAGAAATTCAAGCTTCCAAAACTGAATATGAGTTGATTTCTTAAATGCCACATGTCTTAATATTTTTAATTTGATCTAAACTCAGTCTAAAACTGATTTAGTCTTCATCATTAAATTAGTTTGCTCATTCTAAACAAGTAGTGATTCAAAGTAGGGACTTAAAGCTCTTAATAATTTAAATTTTAATTTAGTAAACTGGAATATGGGGCCTTTCACAGCTATTTAACCATCATTTAAGAATCAACATATCACTTCTGCTCAATAGTTGCTAGTTAAAAGAATGATTGTCATAACTAAAGCAACTTCAGCAACCCACATGAAATACACAATTTCCAGACTGTACCAGGAAGTTCCAGACTGCTCTGAGCTGTCACTGCAGCGAGTAAGAGTGGACTACAAGGAGTTAGGTGAGGAGCTGAGTAAAATGTCTGTGGGATGAAATGCAAGATTTCCTTATCTTTCTCATTTGGATTTGGACCTTAATGGAAGGATGATCTTCAGCAGTTGTACTCTGACCAAACTAGAAATCAGTCCTCCTGGAATTGACTGGAAGTGGATGAGAGTTTGTCTCTGTCTATGGTCTCCTTTTGGCATTTTAACAAACCCTTAGAATGGGTAAACTCTTTGTACCTTTTCATCCGGGGCATTTCCTGCCATATTAGCACAAAGCAGTGTTAAGATCTGTAGCAATAGCTTCAGAGAGAGATGTCTTTTGAAAATTTCACTCAAAATACACTTCCCATCATAGTTTCAGTATATATTTTGATTGCTCAGTCAGTTTCTAACCTTTTATTCATCACAGTTGTATTGCGTTTTGAAAATTAACAGAAAGTTAAACTATTTAAAGACAAGGAATTTTATGATTGTTTCCTTCTTCAAGAAGTTTTAAAATTATATAGCTTAGGAGCTGATTGTTTAAATAATTTTTTTCTCCTCTTACTATTTCTACACTTTCTTCAAAACATCTGCAACAAATTAAATTGTCAATTATAGTAATGGAAATGCAAAGTAACCTTTTTGAATTCAAGTGAGTTGTGAGAAAAGAACTCACTCCCTGAATCTCTTTTTTTAGAGTGATGTCAAAGCAAATGGACACTACACTGAGGAACTGCATTTAAACAAATACTACTTTTCCTCCCTGCCAGACCACTGCAGAAATTTATCAATAGCAAGTACCTGTAGTTAAATGAGAGCTTCACAATGCCCCAGACAGAAGTATAAATATGTAGCAGCATGGATTTTTTTCCTCTTCTGTTCCAGCCAAAGATGATTATACAATAAGCCCTATGATCATTGACTTAGTCCAGTCTAATCTTTTCCATCTTCAGCTGCTGAGAAGGGTATAACTTGGTCCCTTATGACCCTATCAGACTCACTTCCTATGTCTCAGACATCACTCTGTAGTATTTAAAAAGAAGTCTGTTCTTACCCACAACCTCCTAAGAGCTGCAGCCCTACAATCTTCCTTCAGTGAAACTGCCCTTTTTCTGTCTATAAGTAACTTATGTGAGACACTATGCAATCAGTGATGGGCACTTCTGATTTAAGGATATTTGATTGGCTTCCCTGTGTTGTCTGTTGTTTCCGTGCACCCCAACAAACAGGGCTGTTTGCACAACCTTTTGTGGGCATTTAAAAATCCCTCTGGTAAGTGGACTGGAGTGAATGGGTGTTGCTGGAACCACTGTTTCCAGTTTCCTTAGGGCTTGGGTGCAAGCAGAGTTTGCTTCATCTGTAACAGACCACAGGGACACAAGGGACACTTTGCCATTGTGTATGTGTATACTGATGTAAACACCTTCTGAGGTATGTCTTAGGTATGTGACTAGTAGTTCTTGGATCCTAAAGATTTAGCAAGTAGCCGGAAAGGTCATGAAGGCGTGATATAGTTGTTTCCTAAATTTTTAAGTTTTTATAGTCAGCATGATTAAATCAAGGTATTTTGGCTCTTCTCATCAGTGTTGGAGAATGTGTATTATCTGGAAAGTCACGGCCAAGGTCTATTTCAGATGAGCAGAATACGAATGTATGAAGGGTGAAAGTCAGAACCTTCTCCTGAGTTACTGGATGGCATCAGACAAAAGGCCATTTGAAGTCTAGGTGTAACCGTATTCTTACATGAGCATCAGTAACAGCCACAGGCAAACGAAATAAGCCTTAAGTCATGAAGCATCATCCATATAGCCTCTGCTGTGTTTGCAGTTGAATAATATGACTACAGAATAACAAAGGCTCCATTACATTATTTGCAGTTGATGTATGAGAACAGACAGAAAGTTTTTTTTGTATGAGATTAATCTAATTTAAAATTATAGAAGATCTAATTAATTATAAACTTAATAAAAATTAATTTCCTTTGAAATGAAAGAAAATTAGGTTTTCCTAAAGCTTTTCCTCTCTACAAAAGTACAATTGCTCATTGCAGAAATTATATCTCTTTTTTTCCAACAAGAAATTTAAAAAACATACTTTTAATGTCTGTCTGAAAATATCCTGTACCATTTTGAAACATAGGAGTTGTATGGTACCTTTTTGATATTAACTGACTCCCTGTTTTAACAGCCTCCTGAAATTCACCATGCCTTTGGGAAATGTTAAGCCCAGCAATTAGAGAAGAGGCATTAATAAGAATATTCTATTTGAGAAAAAAAGAACAAAACCAAACCCAAACATTCATACAGAGAAATCCATTTTCTAGTGTTGTCTAATTACTAATGTAAAAGAAGCCCCTTGATCAGTTGTTCGGGAAAAAATCTCAACAACATGACCTCACTGCTGCTCCATTGATGCTCTAAAAATGAAAAAGCTAAAAAGCTTTTGTGGTTGCTTTGCTCACATTGCCTGAATTATAGTGCAAAATACAGGAGGAGGGGAATAAAAAGAGAAACATTGAAAATATAATCTGAGAATGATACCTGCTTGCAATTGCATGAGCCACAAACAATAATTTTTATCTTTCCAAAAGCACTTTTTTCTTTGTCCCCTTTCCCTATCTTCTCCTCTCCCCTTTCCTCTCCTTTTCTCCCTCTCCCCTCCCCTCTTCCCTCTTCTCTCCTTCTTTTCTGCCTCTTCCCTTCTCTGTTTTTTAATTCCCCCTTCCATACAGCTCAGTAGACATTAGAAATTTCCATTGATCTTGGGGAAGACATTCTTTTTATTAAAAAAAGGTATAGTTGTGTGTATAGATAGAAAGCATGCCCTTATTTTCCTCTGTTTCACAGAAGAGGGAATTTTTTGGCTCCTTTTCTCTCCTAAAACTTCATTTGATTTACCCATGGCTCTGGCGTGTAGCCTTGAAGTGTGCAGATGTTTTAGAGGCAGTCCCAGCTTCTGCAGCAGAAGAGGAAGACGGGGCAGACTTCTGCTCCTCTGGAGAACCCTAGCTTAAAATCTGCAGAGCCTTGAGTGAAGCAGTCAGCAAAAGCGTGTGAGCAGACAAAACAAGGGGATGAACTTCAGTTAGAAGAGGAGCAAAAAAAAGGGCAGTAAAATCCCCTGTGTACAATGTGATCTAAAACATCTGAGATCCTTTGCTGTAATTTAAGGAGACTTCAACAAGACTGCTGCTTACACACTGACAGTGCTGATACTTTGTTCTGATGGCACTTGCAGTGACATTGCCTAATAGCTTCTTTCAATAGAAGCATGATTTATTAAAAACATATTTCACTGAGAAAAGATTTGTTCTCCTAGAAGCACACTGGTAAGTAAATAAAACCATATGAGAGTTTCCTGCTACTTACTGCATTGTTACAAAGTGATGGGCTTTTCATTGCTTACAGATGCTTACAGATTAGTGTTTCCACCCAGGCACTCTGGGCTTCCAAAAACACTTAATATGAATGGCTGATAGTAATGGTGGATGCACTTTTATATTTTTTAAAGATAAATTTCATTATGCAACTTTTTACGCATCCATTTTTTAGGAAGAGAGGTAGGTATATACCTATTGTATTACATCAGACCGGTCACTCTTCTCTTCAAATTTTCTCACAATTTTATGGCCATACTGAGGCTACTGATAGCCTCCTTCTTACTTTTCTTAGTTTTGAATCAAATTTGAGCTAAAAACTGGCTTATTGTCCCCATGCTTCACCTTGACTTAGGCTGTCCTTTGGTTGAATAAGAATCAAAGTGCCATTTCTCCTAATGGCCACCTGCCTTCCTTCTGCTGATATTTACTTATTTTGTTCATGATACCCAAATCCACACACTGGATCATGGTATAAACTAGTTGCCACTTCCCATGCTGACAATCGTGCTGCATTAGTTCCCTAGTTTTCAGGAAGAGCAGGAGGAGGCTCATGGTAGCACTGTCTGTCAAACTCTCCCATGGGTTTGGCTAGGGAATTGCAAAAGCAGTCTGATTTTATAGAGCAGTTAAGTAATTAAAAGGTTAAAATCTGCTACTTTCCAACTGGGAGGGTTACTGTAATTCTTTTCAGGCTCAGAGTGTGTTTACAGCATGTGCTCACACAGGTTCAAGTGGTGAATTGGGAAGTTTAATCCTCTCTACAGTGTTACGTAATTCTACAGCATTTTAAAACCCTTCTTCTGCACAAAAAAATCAGCCTGGCAGGATGCAGATATCAGTCTGCATCCATGACTTGACCCTTTATCATGTCCCAGTTTTAGCACTTCTTTCCAGAAAGGTGCCCATGGGCAGCAAGCCAAGTGCAGGTTGAATTATGAGCTCAAAAGAAATTCTTCAAGCTTGCTGAAATTGCTCATTAATATGAACAGATACAATTAAAATAATAGGAATTATAGAGGCACTGTTATTCTCATTAAGAAAAAAAAAAACTTCTCTGAACTAAATTCATTGAAAAAGAAGTGGAAAATTCATTTTCAGTTTCTAAAATGGAGCTTTGCAAATGTAAGTAGAGAACTAACCAGCAGAATGCCATTTCTGCCTGTAACATCTGTCTAAAGCTATATGAACAAGCATGATGCTGGGACCAGCACCTCTCCCAGTGCTGGAAAACCTCACATATCACAAAGTCCAGACTTTCTGTTTCCGCCACTGGAAGAGACCCTAGAAACAAGGTACTGAAAATATCTTGCATGAAGATTTTTGTTTATATTGTTACCACTTGTTATTTGAAACTCAAAGGTGGAAAATTTTCTTTGTAAGTTCAGTGGTCCTTTTGATATTGCTGTGGTTTTGTTTACAGGAATTTTCATGTAATTTTGAGACTTCTTATAAAGAGAATCAAATAATGAACTTAAAAGCAAAATAACACCATTTGAAAACACACCTGTGTTTAGATGAATGTATGCTATAGCTTCTCCTGATGTCAAAACATCAGACACAATTTCAAAGCCCTTAGACAGCTTACAGTGAGAAATTGAGAGAAAATGAAAACCATGTGTATAAATACATGGGGGTTTTCATATATATAATTATATACATGTATACATATGCACGCGTACATGCATGGATAAGAGAGATCATCTCGGCTTAAGAAAATTTCTTGCTTTATTTTTTTCCCAAAGTACATCCCTCAGAAGACTGAGAAATCAATCATATTTACTGCTGTGAACACATCTACATGCTGGCTTAGCAGCTCTGAAAATCCAAAAGGAATAAAGGCCATAGATTGTAAGCACAGTTTTAACAATGTATTTCAAAAATATAGTAATCAAGGGAAAACAAACTATTTGTTTTGGGATTGCTCAAATCTAAGCAATGAAAAAAGCAGAATTCAACTGAAGAAAGTAAAGACTAGGCTGCTCAAGAAGAATTGAATCTATTTCTGAAACAGTCCATATAATAATACTGAAGGAACAGTATTTTGTTTTGGTTTTTGTTTGGTTTGTTTTATTGGAGGCTTTTCCACTTTAACTGCAGATATTCATATTTTTTTATATAAATAGTCTGTGTCAATTAGAACTTTCCCAGGAGTTAGCTGACAAATGCTGAATACCTTATACTATTATGACCATGACAGAATAATGATCATTGGAGGTGCAGGGAAAGTAAACTGCAGACTGATAATATTTTTGAATCAGTCCTGAACCTTTTTGCATTTAAACAGAACACATTTCATTGATTTAATTGAGTTTTTAGATAATCCTGTGTATTTTGCTAATTGTTATAAATGTAACCCAGTGAATGTATTACATAGGGGAAGTATTTATCTACTTAAATGAAGGGCTTTTTTTCTAAGCTGGATGGAGATAGGGAAAGAAAATTAGAGCAGACAAAAAGTAAGTAGTGCACAGAAGGATAATATATGTCACATGGCTTTAACAGTCATTGCTTAGCTTCTCTGCTTTTGCTCAATGAAAACTCAAATGCAACTAGAGGATTTTGAGATGAAGCTTCATTAAGTAAAAGAGGTAGTGAAATTATAAAAGGAGAGACAGGAAAGTTGAGTAAACAAAGCTGAAATGTAGATGTGCTGGAGTTCAGAAATCAGTTTGCATAAAATGTGCACTGCAGACTGGGCTAGCTGCTGCATACAAAAAATATCAAAAACACTAATGTTGGAAAAGTCATGCACTCAAACTAGTAGCTGCCATAACAGGCAATGTCTGTGTCCATGTAGTAACACATGGAGATGGGTTAAGCCTGTCTCTCCTTATCACTGGCAGTTTGCAGGAGAAGCAAGGATAGGAGATTGCTGAGCTAATAAGTGTCTCCTCTTAGAACAACCTTTCCCTCTCTCCTCTCCATCATGGCAGTGATGGCAGAAAAGGTAGACATGCTGGGCAACATGATGTGAGTCACTGAGTTACCAGGCAGCAGAGGGAACAGAGTGTAGGTTGAAGTTCAGCACAGAAAAAAAGGGTGGAAACACATGGATGGGTAATTTGCACATTCTCTGATGAGATGTCATAGATTTTAAAAATTTCACGTGGTATTCCATTGCCTATAGAGACACATGCAGAGAAATTTTTAATGGAATTTTCTAAATTAGCTCCACAGGTTTAACAACTAATTTTTCATACTGAAATGCAATCTTTACTTTGTTATCAAGGTATCTTATATACCACCTTCCCTCTATCAAGTTCTTGGCATATCACTGTATTCTGGCATAGGGCATTTTGGAATGGATTTACACTGACTGTCCAAACTTGAAGGGAGAGTTTCTGGCAGGGTACAAGCATGATTAGTTTGCTGTACAGAACCTGGTGGAACAAGTTCTTGAGCCTTTTTTACTAATTTTATGAAACTGTTGGCACAGTCATCAGTGACCATTTAAGTCAGTTATCTGATAGCCCATATGTATTCTTGTTAGTGTTCCTGCACTATTGCCAGAACAAAGACTGTCACTAAAGCATAGCACACAGGCTGTCAGATACAGTAGCAGAATTCAAGGAAGAAAAAGTATGGTAGATTTTTGTTAGTACATACGTGTGTTTTCCGTAGAGATGATGAAGAATGAGGTGTTTATTTGCTTAAAGCAGCAAAACTTCGAATTATCTGTGTTAATTGATCATTGTCAAGTATTGATGAGAAAGTACTCTAATTATAGCTATATACTTTTCTTTCAGCCCATTCCCTTTCTGTTTAGTTCAGTTGCCTTTTCTAAAAAAACCCCATCCAACCAAACAAAAACAACGACAACAAAAACACCAAAACCCCCCCAAAAAAACAAACCAGAAAAAGCATTGTTTTCTTCTTAACACTTTGCTCTCCTCAACAAAATGTTGACATCTTGTCAAAACATTCAAAATGAAATGTTATCAGTGAAACTGGGAATCTTTGGATAAGCTAATGAAAGAGAGAGCTTGGTTTCCCCAGGTAAAGTCTTTGGCATCCTGACCTGTCAGTCTTGTAGTCCCCACTTTTTGTGATGGAAAAGTGGAAATGAGCAGGGAAAAAATTCTCTGACATTATCCTGTATCCAGTAGCAGATTTATTTTGCTAACAATTTGTAACACTGTCAATGAGACCATGATGTAATGCTGAAGATTTGCATCAACCTTGTTGACAAGTTGTTACAGCTATGTATATAAAAATATTTTTATCTTTAGCATAACAAATCCCTGGAGTTGGGGTGGTGAGTTTTACCTTTTTTAAGGCTTTATTTATAACTGCTTAAAAGAATATTTAGTTGACTAAGTCAAATACCGAAACAAAGAAATATGCCATATTTATGATGTCTTGTGCAGCCTAATTCTGCCCCCTTATGCATATATATCATGACAATTATTCCTTGAAGAGTGATTGTCTTGTGCCACAAGGCCTGTGTATCTAATATGTAAAACATTTAAACTGTCTTTTTTAATTCAGGTACTTGTTTTTTTAGACTATGAAACATTGCATTTGGTTAGCCTGGTATGTTATGTACACATCCAGAGATTCATGAAAGAGCTCTTTGTCTTTACCCCTCTTCTCACCACAGGGAGGTAGAGGTAAATCACAGGAATGTGTTTGTTATTTCCTCCCTTTGAGTACATAAATCGTAACATAAGCTGGCTTGGTGTCTGTCTGAAGAGTGTTGTGGCAAGTAGACCTGAGGAATTGAAGGTCTGGAAGTGGGTATAATTACTGACAGTTGATAATGGGAAAAAAAGGAAGCCTTAAACTTGTCTGCCTGGACAAAACTATTACCAGGCTGTCAAGGGCAAAAAAGAACACAGTTTTGCATATGTATCACTGGTTCTAAGTAATTCATAGGAGTGTGTGTGGCTAAGAAGATACTGCAGAAAAGCTCAATTAAAATTTTTGTAAGATGAGGGTGCAAAATTATTTTTTGTGAAGAGTTAAAAAAAAAAAAGAAAAAAAAAGAAGTTTATCAGTCCTATTCTATTTCTATGTTAAACCTCTACAATATTCAGATATCCACCAAAGGCTTCCATTCTGAGTACTTCATTGTAATTTTTCTAGGGTGGGTGTGACTAAAGTTTGAGTGAGTGTTATTGTTTGGTGAGTACACATAGCTCATCAATAGGGCTAATGGTTTGAGTCTGTTCCTTAGTTTAAGCAGGCCTTATCTTCTAGTGAAAGGAATACTTGGCTATGAAGGCTGTTGACAATCTGACAACAGGGCTCTCTACAGAATCTCCCTTTTAAATTAGTTGGTCTTTTGACCTTTCTTTTGATTTCAGTCTGAGAGCAGACCTCTAACTGTCAGAACAAGGAAAGGTAGAAAGGGTGACCACAAAACACTCTTTTTTTATGTATATATAAAAGGTGGACTATATACAAGTTGCTTTGTGATAAGATTATGCTTCACTTGGTCTCTTTTCTGCTTCCCTATGATGTGCTTATATAAGCCTTGAGGTTATTAAAATATATTTTGAACCTTCAGTTCATAATGCAAGAGAAAGATTAGACTCTTTCTCCAAGAGTGGTGGCTTGGAGCAATAACATGGGTCTGTATATAAATAAACCTCCTAAAGAAATGTCTTTGATAGGCAACTCTTGACAATACAGAAGATATTAGTGTGCACCATCTGCAGCAACAAAGGAATTTCTGTCTTACAAAAGAGTACACTCAAAAGAATTGTAACAAAATAGCTCACTAATTTTTTATGAGTTCTTCTTTTGGCTCATAGAATTATATGATGCTGGCTTTTAGTAAAAGCTGAGTAACAGATTGCATTGGATCAGTATATTTTTCCAAGAATGTTCCTCAATAATAAAAGACAGCACACTTTGTTTCTTCACAGAGTGCAAGAACAAGCTGATCTAGTCCTGACCTAAACTGGATCATCTCCTCTAGTCCTGAAGAGTAATTCATATTCATTTGCTCCTTGCAGAGTAAAGGCAGAATATCAAAAAACCAAGCCAACAAGCTCAGCTTAGGACTTCTTGATATTGACTGTATAAATAATTCCAAGACTAACAGCTCCACTATGCAGGGCGTATTTTGGAACTCTTCAAGAAAGTAATGGTGAATGCATGTATTGGATATGTGTTCTCTTTACTAGTGCATATAATTTTTGATGCATAATTGCTATACTTTATCACAGTATCTTCAGACATATTTACAGAGAAGGAGGAGAATGAGGATAGATAATGGCAGAAAATACGATTGAAGAGAAACAACAAATGACATTAAGTTGTGACAGCATGTGGAACAATTTAAGTGACCATTTACCTGCAAAGAATTTGAATGTACTTTGATTATACAAAAGAGCAAATGAATTAAAATACAAAATGTTAAATAGATCTATGTCTATTTCTAATGATGAACCATGTTACAGTAACTTCCTTAAACCTACAAATCTATCATTTTAGGCAATATGAATGAATGTGTTTCTTAGCATAACTGAGTTAGATTTGTTTGAACATGGGTGATGATTACAAGTTTCTTCCAGGAGCTGCCTTAAATAACTAATTTCTGTGTTTGTATGTGTCTTGAAAAGGCATGAAACAACTGCAAAGAGTAGGATATGTTTCTACTTCTGGAGGAGATTCAAACAATTATTTAAAAGACTGTTGCAGCTATTGGTATTGTTTAGAGGAAGGAGGTCAGAGCAACTTCTTGTACAACTGAAACTACTGCTAGAATGCAGTGAGGCAAAGTGTAATTTTATAAATAAGAATTTGTCCAGTTTAAGATTTCCATAAGAAAAATTGCTCAATGCTGCTGCTTTTTGAATGCACCACTTCTGATTGATAGGGTAATGGCCTTCTATAGCGCTTCTGACAGTGACACTACCGAGCAGTTTTTCCCAGTTTTGATGAGTCAAATCTGTACAAAGAATGAATGAAGAATGTAAAATTAAAATGCAAGAAGAAACAGTAGAAATACCTTGCTTCTGACATCAGTTCTACCTTCTTTTAAAAGGGCTTCTTTGCTTTCTCTGTATTCATCTTCATAATAAGAATATTTAAACCCAATATAAAGCAACTATGCTTCTTCCCATGATTTTCTCTCCTTCAGTCTTCTTTCCTCCTATTCCAAATTCTCCCTGTCACTTTTTTATATACCTTAAGTGAAAGCACTGCCTGATGACTGAACTAGTAGTGTCATGCTCAAAGATGCCTGTCTGCCTCTTGGAAAGCTTGACCAGGACGGAGAGGATAAGATGGACTTCCTCTGAAGCATGCTGTTCTACCTTCAGCTGTGGCGGTCCTTCAAAAGTGAAGCTGCTAGTTTACCTCCCATGCTTCCATACATCCCCCACAGGCAGTCAGGGAACTTCCAGTTGAAAATTTAAATTAGAACGCTGAATCGGGATCTTGGTGTGTCCAGTTAATTTTCAAAACTGCAGATTTCCAACGATAGCGAATAGAATGGGAAGAGACTCACCTCACCTGCTTGCTTTTCCTAAGATCTCTCTAAAACTCAGCTGATATTTTGGCAGTAACCAGCTGTGGCAGCAGTGGTCCTATTCTGTTTTTTTTTTTTTATGAATTAAAGTAGTATGTTGGTAAGGAACATGATTGTGGAAGTGTAAGAAGCCCAAAAAAGGAATTTAAAACTAAAAAAGTAATTATCTAGTTGTACTTATATATCTTATAAATCACTAGTCGGCTGGTTGGTGGTGGTAACTCCCAACTGGGCTGAATTATCCCAGAATGGGTGGGATTGGATTGGAATATAGGGTGATTGCTGAGATCTCTATTATACTTCTAGTGCATTACCAGCATTTAGGCATTTATTATCTTTCATTATGAGTGTTCTGCATTACAGTAAACTTACTAATGATGTTTTTAGAAACTGATCTTGCAAAACAGGACATGTGACACAACCAGTGACATCTTATTTTAAACCATATAATTCTGTAGCAGGCGCGGACAGAGGTTTACAAGCATTAAAACTATTTCCAAACTCAGTGTTGTCTAATTCAATTTTTAGCAAGGTGAACATTATAGACAATAAGGAAGACAGCTGATATTAATCTTACAGATGATGTGTAGTATTATAAATCTCATCATCTGTAAAATGCATGAACTTAATTCTGTTTCTGTTCTAAGTCTAATGTCTGATTAGTTTAAATATCTTTGAATTAGTGGAATGACGCCCTGAGTATCAAGTCTTCTGCCAAGTGATTTTAATGAGTATCAAGTCAGATGGTTAAGGTAGAAAGATTCTACAGTAAACATGGAAGTTTCAGATGTCAGGGTAACAAAGTGAAAGCTATTCCAGTAAAGTAAGCAACATCAGTTGAGAGTGCAAAGGAAAGCATGGTTTCAGAGGAGTAAGCAGCTTCATTAAACTCTATTAATGATCCCTGTAGATAAATTTTGCATTTAAATTAATGTCTTGCTTCTAGAGAAAGCAGTATTACTGAGCTTCAACCGATGATGCAAAGAGATTTAAATGGGATGAACATCTGTGATTCCCTGATGACTGACCTTCTAAATAAGATTTTTTTTTTTTTTTGAATTACACGAATTGCAGATTTAGTAGTTCACTTTTTTTTTTCTTCTCTCTGCTAAAAGACAGCTGTTTGAATTAAATTCATTCTTTATCCTTGCAGGGTCTTCATTCTGGTGCTTACTGGATATTGTTCCTATAAAGAATGAAAAAGGAGATGTAGTACTCTTTCTGGCCTCTTTCAAAGATATAACAGACACAAAAGTGAAGATTCCTGCAGAAGACAAAAAGGAAGGTTCGTGCAACAACATTGATAAGAACCAGCACTGATAAGATTTTGAGAGTCGCACCTGCATGAACACTCCCTCTCAAGTACACTTTTCAATATAGAGATCTCATAGCTTTCCAAAGAAGAAATTAATATATGACATGGAAACAAAAATAATCTCTTGAAATTCTTGTTTGTAATTTTTTTTATTTATGCATTGATCCACATTCTGTAAATATGGAATCCAAGGCACAGAGTACTTTGTCCTTAAATTTGAATTTGTTTTAATATGACATTATTTACTTACTTTCTAGATTTTTTTAAAAGCTATCTTTTAAAATATTCCTCCTATGAATCTGATTTGAGCATGGCTGAGTGATGGGTGAATGCATTTTTTTTATGTTTTTCCATGAGCTGAACATACAGCTTCAGAAATTAATTTGCCTGTTGAGAATCGTATCTATTCTTGTTTCCTCTATTTTTCATTACAGTTTGCAGAATTATTATATTTATTTTGTCTTTAGGAATATCCAGTAGTATTAAGAAACACATTCTTACATTTCTTTGCTTCTGAAAGAAAACAATGCAGGGATTCACTGATGAGTTTTGAAAAAGATTCTGTTATACTAACACTTCACAGCTGCCATAATATAATTTTGACTGCATAGTGAGTCAAGTTTTGCTGAATTCTACTAACACAATTCAAGGACAGTGTGTGAGTATGGAGGTTATACAGTCAGCATTGACCTGTGTTGTGTATCAAAGGCAGTGAACTTATCCTAGGTTAACATTTTGTAAAGGTATAGTGAACCAAGACATTAGGTTTGCAGCTTTTTGTGTCAAAGGAGTTGTCTAGAAAAAGATTTTTTTCTGTATACAGAAAGAGTAACTTTCAGAATTCTGCAAGATCTCTAATATTAATGTTTAATTTTCCAATCTGATACTCTCTGTGTTTTATTTAATTTTTTCCCCCTGCATATCTCAGAAAATACCTAAGTATGGCCTTAGGACTCCTTTTATTCTTTAAGTGTTTCTGAAGTGGGGGAATGGTTAATATTCATCTTTTTCTGATTTAAAATATTAGGTTTTCAACAAAATAGTTATATTTCAATGACAGAGAATTGTAATTCAGTATTTTTTTACACCATTTTAGTAATTTAAAACAGAAAATATGCTTCCATGTGCTGCTGAATATTTGGAAACCAGCATTTATATAGAACAATGTGTGCCTCTTCTGTACATCTGGACAAATAATTTCACCTTCGTGTTACTTTTTAAGCCCTGAATAATGGAGGATTTGGGGTTTTTTCAATCCTTCACTTTTTGCACTGAACATATTTGAGAATATCTGATCTGAAAGCCTGAAGGAAGCTTTTGAAATGGTGCACAAATAAGTTTTGCAGCTTTTGCTTACTTACAATTTCAATCAATTGCTTCACCTCAAAGTAACCTATTTAAAATATTTTTCCTATTTTATCTAGTTTTTCCTAAAGAAAGCCTTAATATTAAGGATGTTTTAGGTACTATATTAAAACATGATACATGGGGTCATGTAGAAGAGAGAGAGTCAGAATATCTGTGCTTTAAAGGTTAATGATTTTTCTCATGAGAGAGATAGCTTTTCAGGATACACTCAACAAAAAATCACATTTAGTATTCCAGTGATGACCTGAAATAGGCATATCACTGATTGCTTGCAAAATGACAGCTATTGTTTAAGTGATAAACATTTTATAGCTTTATGCTTATTTTAGGATGGATTCAAATTATCTTTGGCGTTTGATGCTTGTTTTAAATCATAAACCTAAGCAGATTTTAAATCTTGTTTGCTGTTGCACATTTAAAAATTTATATTCATCCTGAATAGAGCACAATCCTAAAACTTGGGGTTTTCTTTTCTTTATACTAATTTTTAAATGGGAATCATTTTATGCTATTGGGATACTTCTTTGCATCACAGCAACAGAAAGTATCACTGTGGGGCTCTGCTAAATACACTGTTTTACATAATATAACAAACTAAAAAAACAGGATTTAACCATTTTTTCAAAACATTTGCTAACAATTCCCCATCATTTCAATTTTATGTAAATCAGCATAGCTGATTAATATATACTATATATATAAATTTAGTGTTTTGTTAGCTTTTTAGGCAATATTCAAATTCTACTACGCCTTTTTGGCATATCTATTTTTGTTAGACTGTGTGTGGGAAGGAGAACTTGGATACAAACATGGTCAGTATGAAACTCTTTTACCCATGCAAGGCTGTTTTATTAAATTTTTTGTTTCACTCTATCTCTTCTCTGTTCTGCCCAGAACAGACTTTTATAATTTGCATGGAATATTAAGTCAAATTCCATCTCCTTTTAATTTTCAAACTCCTTAGAAAGCTTATCTAACAAAATTCCTTAATGTTCCTTCTCTCCTAAGCCCTCAGGCCCCTTGGAACTCCACCAGCACTCCGTAGTAATACTCTGACTGCTGGTCCCTTCAGAAGTCTTCTCCAGACTCATTCTTCCTCATATCTTTTTCACCTTTGATGCCACCTGTTTCTTCTTTAAGATCTTGTTCTCCTTCTACTTCCACAGTGACATCTTCCTGAGTTTATCTTTTGGTTTTATGGCTTCTCTTTTCTTGTGGATTGTCTTTTTACTTTTACAGACCTTGGGAGTTGATACTTTTTTTGATTTTCTGCGGACATTTTCTCATCTGTTTTATCTCATCTGTTCACACAACTTCAGTTGCTCCTTTGTGCCCGGTGTCTTGCAAATGTCCAGTTTTTTGCCTGATTTCTCTTTACCCAGTCCAAATGTCAGGTGTTGTCCATGACTCCTTCTTTTGAATGTCCCATTCTAAAAATAAATTTAAAGGAACTTTTTTCTGTTCTACTGTTATAAAAGTTTCCAGTGAAATCAGCCCTATCAACCAATGGGAAGAGCAGACTTTGTTTTAAGGCTTTCACATAAGACTAAACCACATGCCTAAGATATTTGGCAGTCTTTAAGAATTCTATGACAGTCGATGGCTCTTATATGGCTTTTTTGGTTTGGTTTAGAATTTTTTTAGTTAATTTACTATCCTTCTCCTCCACTCCACCTCCCTTTTAATTGCAATGTCCATAGAGGACTCAATTTTTCAATATTGCTAATTTGTTTTCAACAATCTATGTTTCCCTACCTGTATAAATTTATTATAGAAATTGACATTACTTTCCATCTGTTTAATAATACCTATAATTATTTACTGCTGTGAAAAGGAACTCAACAGCTTTTCTTCCTAAACATGGGCTCTTCAATCAAATTGATGGCCTTTCCCATATACAGGAAAAGTCTGGGTTTTCTATAAACATAGTGTTTCCTTCAGAAACTGCCTCTTAAACAGTAATAGGAGATTTATTTTGGCATCCTGACTTACAATTTTAGTAAACTGGTTAAGAGATCCATTGTGCTTCCAGGGGAAAAGTGATCGAACTGAAAATACCAGACTCCAAATCTGGACTCCAGTATGGTATTGCTGCTTCAGTGCTTTTTAATTTCTGAATATGAACTTTCCATAATATACTTGGACACATGCTGGACACATGCTGGAATTTAACAAAATTACAAGAATCCAAGTGGGGAGATAAGAAATTAAATTAGTCCGCAACTCTTTTTAGATCTCTAATCTGTCTGTAAATATGGTATAATTTGGGTTACATATATATCAGTACAGTGTATATATATAATACAGTTCTACCGTTATAACCACTGCTAAAATTCCTTTGTTGAATGTGACTCATTCCAACAAGTTTCTTTCATCCTTCGTTGTTCATCCATTGGTAGGTTTTTAATTTGAAAAAAATTTTATCTCTTTGAAAACAATCGTCAGGACAAATTTTCTCAGCTTTGTTCCAGCATTATTTTAAAAATGTGTGCAATATGTAGAAACCACATAATCACACAATAGTTGATGTGGAAAGCATTTCTGGAGATTGTCTTCTCCAGTGCTCAACATTCAAAACAGGGTCAGCTAGAACAGGACCATGTCCAGATGTGTCCTGAATGCCATGAAGGATGAAGACCTCACAACTTCTCTGGGCAGCCTATTGCAGTGTTTGATTGCTCACAAAGAAAAATAATTTTTCATATACTTAGACAGAATTTCACATATTTATTTTTGTGCCCATTGCCTCTTGTACTTCCACTGGGAACCACTGAGAAGATTCTGGCTTTGTTGTTTTTACTTCCCTCATTAGGTATTTATACATACCGATAAGTTCTACCCCAAGGCCTCTCTGCTTCAGGCTGAAAAGTCCCAGTTCTCTCACCTTCTCCTCCTATGTCAGATGCTTCAAACACCTGATCATCTTTGTGGCCATTTACTGGATTTGCTCTAGTATGTCCATGTTTCTCCTGTACTGAGGAGCCCAGATCTGCACCCAGTGCTGCAGGTGTGCTTTACCACTGTCTTAGAGGGGGAGGAATCATCTGCTTTAGCCTGCAGCCAGTGCTCTTCCCAATGCAGATTTCAATGTTGTTTGCCTTCTTTGCCACAAGGGTACATTACTGGCACAAGTTAAGCTTGGCATTTACGAGGACCTTTGAGTCCTTTCATGGCAATCTTCTTGCCTGCTGTTGCCCCCCACCTGGCCTAGTGCATGGTTTTATTCTTCAAAGGTGCAGGACTTGCTGAACTGCATGAGGTTCCTGTTGGTTCATTTCTTCAGCCTGTTCAGGTCCTTCTGACCCATCTTGCATCATAAGGATCAACAACTCTGCACTCTGAAATTTTATCATCTGCAAACTTGCCGAGAGTGCACTCTCCATTTTCTAAGTCATTAATGAAGTTAAATAGTATTTGCCATAGCATCAATGCCCCAGTCATAATGCTACTGCATGTCATCCAACTCAACTTCATGCTGCAGATCACAAACCTCTAAAGACCAGCAATTCAGCCAGTCGTCTGTTCACCTCACAGCTTCTTCACTCGTTCGTTGGTCATCCCCATATTATTCCTAGTTTGAAGGCCTCCTTCCCGATTGGCCTGCCTGTTGACAAAAAATGCTTTTATCCCAGTAATAACATGAATTAAAAGTTGCACTACACCCTTTCCCAGTACAGATTAAACTAAGCTGAAGTGTTGCAGTTTAACTAGCTAGCTTTTTCTGGCTTATTAATCCTTAGCTCTATACACATTACTAAGAAAACAGATTTATTTTGATTATGCATCATTTGTTGGAGGGAGGGGTTTGTTCTTTTTAATGTGCCAGGGGTGATATACCATGTGCTGAACATCTTGCATTCCAGATTTTTACATAAAAAATGTCTGCTGGGGGCAGGGATGGGCTGCACTTCTAAGAAATTCTGCAGTGTTCTTTTTGATTTATTCTGCTTAATTGCCCTCTCAGCTACTTGACGATTGCTCAAACTACAGTAGAGCTTATGGGGAATGTGAAGCTGGAGGGCAGTGACCATGAAATGGTAGAGTTTCAAGATCTTTAGGGCAGTGAGGAGTGTGCACAGCAAGCTTGCTACTCTGGACTTCAGGAGAGTGGATTTTGGCCTATTCAGAGATCTCGTTGGCAGAGTACCATAGGATAAAGCTTTGGGGGAAAACGGCACAAGAAGGCTGATTAATATTCAAGGATCACCTCCTGCAGTCTCAGGAGCAATGTATCCTGTCAAAGACATACAATTCTGTCAATGGAGGAGGTGAGATAGAAGCACAGTTTTACCCTGACTTCCCTGCTGTCCAAAGGACTGACACATTGGGGAAGCCTTTATACTAAAATGATTAACCTATGTCTTCTCCAGGATGATTTGGCTTCTGACTGACCATTCAAGTAGATGGGTCTGCATCTCTTCCACCTTAAGAGAAAATGCTTTCCTCCTGGTCAGTGAAAGAGAGTGCAAATGAACACTTGGGGGAGAAATATAGAGCTTCCTTTCTACTGTTTTTCTGCAGATATAAGTGAGCATATCTGCTTCTCCTCTTTCTGCTTTCTTATGCAAGTAAATCAGTTGTATTTGAGCCTTGAACTTATAGAAACATAGCAGTCTTTTTGGCTAGTGCTTTAGCTTTTTATCAAGAGTTAAATGTAAGTGGCAGTTCCACTCCAGCATCTCTAAGAGAGGCACAGGATATGTTCTGGAGGTGAAGAAAAAATTGTCTTTTGTGGTATGTATGGAGTAAAAACGAGCAAAAGAAAAGCAAATTCTTGAGCAAATGTGAAGAAGCAGACTGTATTCTGGGATATCCTGGAAAGGTGAAAGAATATATATGTTAGCAACCAAATAGTTCATTGACTCCCTGGTTCATGCATAAATTCATGAAATCACCTCTAGTTTTTCCATAGAAACCAAGTTATTAAAACAGGAGAGCGGGAGAGTTGTTTGTTTGGGTTGTTTTGTGGATTGGGGTTTCTTTTTTTTTTTTTTTTCATTATGGTGTTTTTCTGTTTGTTGGACTAGGTTGATGGAAGACTCAATGGAAAATATATTCAGGTTTTCCTTTTAGAGTTTGCTAGCTAGAAGAGTCGTGAATGTAGTATATGGGTTTTGGAGAGTTTTCTGAGGGGTAAGAGGGAGGGTTTTTTGAGGAGGTGGAGGACTGACAAACCTTTGTTCATACATGTCTCATTTCTGTGGAAAAAAAATGGAAAGGAAGAAATGTCTTTAAAGACTTTCACAGACCTTGATGTGGTTTAAGCTCAGTCAGCCACGCAGCCTCTTTCTTGCTCCCCCTCTTTCCTCCCCCTGCTCCAGAAGGGATGGGGGGGAGAATCGAAAGAATCTAACTCCCATGGGTTGAGATAAGAACAGTTCAGTGACTAAGGTGTAACACAAACTACTTCTGCTAGTTTCCATACCAAGAACACTGCTTATCTGAAACTTTGGGGTAGGATTTATTGGTTGAATATTGAAACAAACACCTTGTGACTAAGCATTATAGCTCAATGAACTAGTTAATATTATTACCAGAGTAATTCAAAGTATTTTCAACTTACAACTTTGTTGTGGTTTAAACCCAGACGTATATCACAGTCGTTTGCTCACTCTCCCCCTTCCTTCCCCTGCTCCCGGAGGGACAGGGAGGAGAATCGAAAGAATGTAATTCCCATGGGTTGAGATAAGAACAGTTCAGTAACTAAGGTATAGCACAAACCACTGCTGCTACCAGCAATTGTAATAATGATAAGGGAAATAGCAAGGGAAGAGAATACAACTGCTTACCACCCACCGACTAATACCCAGCCCAACCGAGCAGTGATCTAATCCTTCCGGGTTACTGTCCCCAGTTTACATACTGGGCATGATGTGCTGTGGTGTGGAATACCTCTTTGGTCAGTTTGGGTCAGGTGTCCGTGTCCCGTCTCTGCTTCCTCCCGGCTTCCCCTCCTCCCTGGCAGAGCATGAGACTCAGAAAGTCCTTGATCAGAGTAAACATTATTGAGCAGCAACTGAAAGCATTGGTGCTACCAGCTCTGTTCCCAGGCTGAAAGTCAAAAACACAGCACTGCACCAGCTACTAAGCAGAAAAATGACTGCTACTGCTGAACGCAGGAGACGCCTAGACACAGCCCGGTGTCTTATATTTTATTAATTAAGAGAACATGAGGATGGGAATTCATAATGCATATGTGTTTTGTGTTCAGAACACAAATAACAGGACTTGGATCAGTTCCAAAATTCACCTATAGCTGCAGTTATATTAACTGTAGTTCATATTATAGCTCCTCCAAGCAACTCTGAAGTTCTATAAAGACTCAGCAAGTCAGACCTATTACAGGTGGAAATTGTTTAGGTGTAGCAAAGATGGTTTTATGACTATCTATCCTACCTTGTAAAATGGTTTTGGTTTATGTCCAGTCACATTCATAGCCTGAAAATCTCATTTCTTGAAAAATAATCAGAGTTTAGGTTTGGGTTTTTCCTAGGCCATATGAAATATTTACACAGACATTATAGGTTTTTGAACTTATACATGTCTTATATCTCAAAGCTGAATTTTTTAAAAAACTCTTTTCCCTCCCTGTTTTAACTTTGGAGGAGTTTCACTGACCACAAAACATTTTTATAGGTGACTGTTCTGTTTCTGAATTGTAGACAAATATATTAAGAACACAAGTCCTCATTTTCAAAAGGCTTGCTTCCATTGCACGATAGAAAGTATTCAGGGGTAGATATTCTTATTTTCACTTAAATAAGTGACTAGCATGAACTTCTGTAAATTTTTTGTAATTGTGAAAAGATCAATGATTTTGGAATTATGATCACATCACATTAATCTTCCTCAAATGTTTTGGAGGACAGGCTATCAGTAAATAAGCTATGTAATTGAATTAGCAAAATTAAAGGGAAAAAAAAAAAAGGAAACATTCCTTTAGGTTCAGTAAGGTTATGTTCTTATATACTACATCCTTACACAGACAGATATCAACACTTGCTGAAGTCAATCAGATGTTTCTTAATGACTTAAAGAACTTGAAATATTTAAGACGTAGGGTTTTTTTTATATATATATTTTATATATTCTCTGTTTTATTACAGTTGTGGTTTTGTTCATAATGATAAATAAGCGTACCACTTTGCCATGAGCTAGCATTCACTGTGGGAAATAGAACCTATGCCAGGCTTTTATTTTTTTCTGCCTATTCTTTTTTTCTTAATGATGGATGTAAAAGCAGCCTGAAAGGTACTTAAGGATTTCTTATCTCATAAGCATATCACTGCTTAAATTTTTTTACTCTCCCTGGAAGTACCATACATATGAGGCCCTTAGTGGCATGCTTTACTGGTGGACTTGGCAGTCCTGGGGTAAAGGTTGCACTTGATAATCTTAAAGGTCTTTTCAAACCTAGGTGATTCTATGGTTCTATGATTCTGATCTGTGAAACTCTATTAACTATTGTCATGGTTTAGGCCATAAATCAGCCATGCAGTTTGTTCACTCATTTCCCCCTTTTCCTTCCCTCTGGTCCTGGAGGGATGGGAAGGAGAATCAAAAGAATGCAACTCCCACAGGTTGAGATAAGAACAGTTTAATAACTAAGGT
>JANRGW010054301.1:0-28153 GCA_024733675.1 Psilopsiagon aymara | reverse complement strand
GCTGAAAGTCAAAACCACAGCACTGCACCAGCTACTAAGAAGGAGAAAAATGACTGCTACTGCTGAACCCAGGACACGTACCTACAAGAATTCTCTAAGCACTTAAATTGAGTAACAACCACCATAATGTTTATAAACAGTTGTACATATTGTACAATTACACATATTTGCTACATTCTGAGTCCTTCAATCTTTCTTTTCTCTTTGCACAGTTCCACACCTTTGATGAAGAATGCAAAATGACTCACATTTTTTTTTGTATAATCTGTGCTAGGACACCCATTTGAGAAGCAGGTGGTATCTCTGGAATCTATGGAAGGTTTTCTAATTCCTAGACTGTTTTTCTCAGAAATTATAAAAAAAAATGGAGGTTCAATGAAAATTAACATAACCCATGAAGATGGACTTCTCTCAGGCAGACCTACCAGATCCAATCTTTTACATATATTTAAGCATGCGACTTGTTTCTTAGTGAATTTCAGAGAGCCTTCAGTAGGAAAAGACAAAGAGTTGACCTAAGAAGGTGGGTCCTCCACACAAATACCCGAAGAACTAAGGCAATTTTTTTCTCTGCAACAGGTCTGACTGCTGCCCATAGTGCTGGAACCAGGTTTTCACTCTAATTAGGGAGAGAATCACATGGCTCCACACCGAGAGCAGTAAAGATTTGGGTTTATCAGCTAAAAATGCAGTCTTCCGAGAGACTAACTGACAGGCCAAAGATGAGGCTACCTCTGAAATTGTAACAGACATAGATTATAGAAAAATGTAAGGAAAGACAACAGCTGTAACGAACAGTACAGATCACACATTACACTTCTCAATGTAACTTTTTGGGAAGAATGAAAAGAAAAGAAAAATCCCTAAAAAGCTGCTCAAAACTATAGGAGAAAAAAAAATTACCAATTTCTAACAAAAGGATAGTGTACATGTTCTGCAGATAGTACTATATCATCAGAAGCAGTGTACACACAAAAGCATTACTACTTCTAAACCATTTTTTTTTCCAACTGATCATTAAAACTTTTTTTGATGCTGAAAATTTCAAATTCAGCTGGAACAAGAGGAAATGCTGGAATTGTAGGGAAAAAAATATCTGCAGTAGATGACTAATAATTAGTGCCTTCTTGATCACTAAACAGCATGTAATTTTCAGAATAAGAAGCGTTCATTAAGATGACATCCCTTTGTAGTTACTAGTCCGTTTTATGTTGAAGTGGTATATTAACTCCACCACAATTCGCAAGTATCAGCATAAAAAATAAAATAATCATAAAAAAATAAAACAGGTACTAACAATAAGAAAGCTGTTTATGTAAGTACTCTTTTCTCCCTTTCATAGGTTTCTTCAGCAGAAATTATGACAAAAACAGCTTTTTATACCGTTTTCTAGTGGAAGAGACACAGATGACTCCAATCTGATGTCATCTTGGTCATGACGTGTGTGATTAGCAGCCAAACTGGCCCACTGTGATACCCAACGTTTACTTCCAGAGGCAGTAGAACCCCCCTAAGGAAGAAAAAAAGAAGAAAAATTACAACAGTTTGATAAAAAGCATGCACTCTTTCCAGGTTTGTCCTGGCTAGCTATGTCAGACACTATTTCCCTGGAAGAAGTTGAAGAAGGGGTTTACCTTGGCATGTTTTACAGCTACCAGCTCTACAATGGCAAACAAACAAAATCTGTATAGCTGCATAATTGTCACTGAATAAAGAACATACCTACTGCAGCAAACTCTTAAACATCAGAACCTATATAAAATATATGAGTTTTAAAACAAAGTTACTTCAGTCCTCAGCTCAGAAAAGCAGGAATAGGGTGTGGGAGTGTGTGTGTTAACTTCAAAAAATGTATTCAAGGAAGCCAAGAAAGTGACATTTTACCAGCTTAGAAGACCTTCTTGTCCAGATAAACTATTATTTTTACTTCATTACAGAAAGACTACCTCAAGGACTAAAAGAGTAAGATAACTTCTGATGGAAAGGAAAGAAAGATCACATTATTTGGCCCAAACAAAAAAGAAAGGAAACAACAGTTAGTTTTAATCCATCCTATCATGTAACTGTAAAGTCAATGTAATCAGTATCAGATAATTTTCTGCAGCTGATCTAGAAAGGAAATCGACATACTTCCTTGACAGTGAGTCTTTTGAACCCTTGCAAAGTTTTAAAGTAAAAAAAGTAAATATAAAATTAAATCATCTTCTTGTGTTGTTACAGTATCTTAAGTAATTAAAAAACAAACCAAATAAAAAAACCCCGTTATTTCCAAATTTAATGTAACATTACTGTTTCATCCAATATATTGTAGTCTCTCTTGCTCACATCCCCCCAAAAAGACAGCAGGCAACTGCTGATGCATATACATGTGCACCTGCACATGCACATGTGGGCTGTACACTGTCAAAGGCTATACAGAAATTTACATAGTCTCATTTATCGGACTCAGAAGACAAAAGCATTGCAAATGACAGAACTTCTCGACTACAGTTCCAAAAGAGTTACATAACCACAGGTAAGTCAAATGAGAAATCACAACTCAAGATCAACGAGATGGAAAGGACATGGAGAAACCAGGAAGATGCTTCATAAGGAGATTTGTAGGAGTTATTTCAAAGGTTAGCTGAAGCTCTGCTGCCTGTTTGTATCCTGGCACTGCTATTCAAAACACCGATTCCTGCTGAATCCCCTGGCCACCCTGGATTCTATTCTTTGAATAGGAACCAATTTTCTGAGATTTATTTAGCAGCAATGGAATGGTGAACAATGTCATCTGGTGAAACTCCCTTCAAATTAAAATTGACTTGGACATTTAAGAAAACCTGAATTTACGATCCTGAACTTCTCCTGATTAAATGAATGACCCTAATTAATACACACAAGTGGAATATCACAAATCTCTTTCAGAATATTATGAACATAGTAAGTCACAGACACACCAAAAAATTTATTTGGATTATTATACAAATTTCCACATTGTGATTCATTTTTTAGAAACAAAATGTTATAAAATTCAAGTCTAATAACAGCAAACAGAGGCAACTGAATGCTTCTGTTTTTCACTGGCATTTCTGAACACAATATAAGGAAAAGGGTGCTAGAGAAAAATATTACAAACTCCCCAAGCAAATATGTGCAGCATTTAAGGATTGACAACTACTGCTGAAGCCTCATTTTTCCTTCATATCTTTAAACTTTCTCTATTTCCTGTCTGTACTAGTGAACTTTAATCTTCAATTAACCTATTCATTACAACCAAACTCAAATATGATAGACATCCCCATTACCCTTAGTACAGAAAACACCATCTAGCTCCTTATGTACTGCCTACCCAATTCCAGACCTAGAGATATGATATGTATTGGAAATCTGAATTATACTTCACAACAGAGAAATATATTAAGAATTTGCAGATTAACTGTAGCAAAGCAACATTATAAATTACTTTTCTCTGAAAATAATCACACTGAAAAAAATAAAGGTTTTCTACTTAGCAGTGGATGTAAATGTGTATTCTAACAACTCTATATACTAAAGCACAAAAACCAGAGCTATGCAGTTTCTTTTGACAATAGTTTAAGCACAACCAAAAGGTGAAAGGTTTATAAAACACACATTAAAAAAGTCACATCAAGTTATCCTAATGTTCTTTCTAAAATCCATATCCATTTACAGGAAAGTAAGCAATCCTTCAAATCTTCTCTTAAACACCAAAAAGAATTTCCTAGTCTTTCAGAAAAGCTGGGTTCATGTAAGAGATACCAACATTTCAATTTCCATGTTAAATCTGCTTTTCCTTTTTCTTATTGCATATACGAACTAAATTGGACTAACAGATCTTCAGAAAATGTACCAATGGATTTCTGTGGACTTACTGCTCCAGTCTGAAGATTTAGGACTTCCGGCTGTACATCTGAAAAAACTTCACAACACACACACAGGACACCTGGAAGCATCTCCATACTTGGCATTTCAAAGCAAAATAATATTAGTTTTTTTTTAAAATAAATTTCAATAAGCTGAATAAAAAAGAAGTCCTTTCAGACACATACTCCAGCCTTCTCATGTTGCAAGAATCATATCATGCCATCCTTTCACAAACTGAAGTGTCGTCTTGAAAGCAGTTCTTTTAGTCCCTCCTCACTCTACCTGCTTCAGGACCATATTCCTCCAGGGGTGATGATCGTTTTTCAGATTTCTATGCTCACTTTATTTACAGCCAATGTCCTCACATTTGTTCCTGGAACAACACTGACATCTATCTTAAACAACTAACTCCAGCAACTGCATCCATCTCAGCCACTACTTTGCTACACCAAATGAATTGCATCAATCCATTCCTGTAAAGTCAATCTCTGTGCCCTTAATAATCTCAGTTGTCCTCTTTGTACCTTCTCTAATCTTGCATTCACCCTTCTTAATCATGGCTGATAAATATCCTATGGCCACTATTTCAGAGGAAACACTTTCCACATGGCTACAACACTGCCCTTCTCTACTTGACAATACATTGTTCCAAGGGTCATATTTGCCTTTTCATACCCACATGATACTAGTGACACAATCATCCTATGCTTCAGTACAGCATCTAAGTTTAATCAAAAAGTAAGCCTCAAACTTCAGATTAAATGGTTTGCTCTACAGAAGGGCAGGAAATTACTGCAACTAGAGAGGACAAACAAAAGGAAATACAGCCTCTGAATACACACAGCAGTTCTCCACTTCTAAAAAGCAATATAGCAAATATTTACACTTATGAAATTATTCAGTATTCAGAATGTCAGCAGTATTATTTCTTTCCTCTTCAGTGGGAAAGACATGAAATAAGCATTCAAAACAGGAAAGGAACATTGCAGTTCATGGCACTGGTGACCCTGCAGATGCAGAACCAGGCTTCAAAATGTGCAGCAGCCTTTTCAAAAAATTTAGAAAACTCCAATACAAACCAAACAAAACCCAGGTATGTCCTCAGAAGCACATCAAAGACAACGTTGCTAAAGCAGGTACATCTTTTAGGAACTGTGGCTAGCACAGACAACTGACCACTAAAAATTAAATGGAAGCTGGATGGATAAATCGGAGGCCAAATGTCTACAGTGTGTTTATTAATTAAGTTCACATAGTAAGAATAAATAACAAGAACAACAACAATATTCTCTTTGTTATCTATCTTATTTAATTTTTGTTCTTAAATCACACTTACCTTGGTTGGCAAGTGGCAGCTTATAATATAGAAAATAAAAACATTTAAATATTTTAAATAGATAGATTTAATATTTTTACTGCCTATCCGTAATCACTGAAAAGGCAAGAACCAGTGCATGCAGGCTCAATCCAACTATGTCAGACATGCACTCTGCATTTCATTTAGTCTCATGACATACAGTACTCCAAAGTACCAAAGCTTGTCATACCAAAGGAAAAGCAGAGAATTTCCTTTTAAGAAAAGCAGTCTTTAAGGTTCTGTCTAAACATGTTATTCATGACACTTCACAAACCCTGTAAAGTTATTTAAGTTCAGAATAATCTCTCAACCCCAAAATTGTTTTTATAGGATATTCATTATTTCCCAAGCCATCTTTTCCATTTTCCTGAATTGAAATATCTGAAATTTTTATTCCCTGCTTTTTCTGTCAATCATATTCTACATTTGTCCCACTAAGCTAAATCATCTGCAGGTACAACTGTGATGGGCATCTGGAAGACAGTCTACACAGAATCTGAGTGGATGCAAGGCTGAAACACCGAGCTACCCTGAGGCCACCTGACTATTTAGCCAAGATATTCAACAAGGTTTATTGGCTTATGATCTGCAGCCTAGTAATGCAGCAAGTCTTCCAAAAAACCACAAGCAGAAAAGCTTGTAAATAATGAGAATATGATACCCATATATTTTACAAACACGCTTGCCTCTCTCTCTCTCCCTTTCATAATGACAAAACAAACCGAGTATAAGTTTCAGTAATGACTTGAAATATTACAATATTCTCTCAAGAGCTTTCTCATGATTGTTTTCCCATTATGATACTAAAAAACACACCTTTATTTTTCTTTTTCTGAATTAGCTTCTCTTTTACATATGTATCAACTTCTATTTTTAACTTTCGCTGGTAAGCTTTTTTCTACGTTCATCTCTCCTCAATTCTTCTTACACTAATTCTTTCTATATGTGCATTGTTTCTGTCAGTTTTAATCCTTTACCAACTGATCAATCTTAATTCTTTCCTGCCATCTCTTGTAGTTAGCTTGTAAATTAAGACTATATCAAATAACCCATTCCCTTCCTAATGTACGCAGACTTTTGTATTCAGCAAAGCATCCACAGTAATAAAAAGGCATAATTCCTGTAATTTCAACCTAAATCAAAGCAAGCTTTAGTATGCTATTTAAAGAAGGATTCTTACACCTAGCCTATGACTGCAGAAGTCTTAATCTTCTAAAATTAAACCCCATTATTTGTAAATTATGACACCTGGAAAGCTAGATTATGTTCCTAAAATAAATCATATACTCTTCTTCTGCTTATGAAATTACAGAAATTGGAAAATATCAATACTTTCAATACCATTGAAAACTGATACAGCACAAGAAAGCTGAATCTTGCATAAGCCATGAAAAATGAGATTGTAGTTATAGATTCATGCAAAGAAGCAAGGTGAAAGCCAAAGTTCGTCAAATTCTTCCACATAATATGAACATGCTGTATGGCAATAATTTATTCCAAGCAGAAAGCTTAGAGAAACTATTCGAAGATACTAATCTAGAAGCAGTAACATAGTGTATCAAGTCTGCACAGCAGCTAAAATACAACCATGATAAAGCAGACCTCCTCTAGGAGGAACAGATTCCTAGATATTAACCCGAATGTATTCACATGGGAGGCACACAAAGTTATACTTTAAGCTTGTGATATATTCCAGAAAATTTGATTATTCATGAAGTTTGCTAATTTACAGGATCATACTTCAGTAACAGTTTGCCATGGCAAGTAGAAGTAAGACTCATGTGCTTCGTTACTATTACAGACTAATTCTGCTCCAGTGTGAGCCTGTTCTGTTCCCAACACATTTCAAGTTATAGTTTATCCATGACAACGACATCAGAATGTCACCCAAGATTTCAATATGAAATACAATTAACATCTAGCTTGCGTGCGTATTCTGAGTCATATATAAAGAACAGGCATTTTCCTTTTCCTGATCTTTCACCAACTGATTAAATTATACTGCTTCCGAGGCAAGTGGCTCCTCATGAGTGGCATCTCACTTGAGAACTCAAACTGTGAATGTAAAAACCTGGAGCTCTCTGGCTTTGCAAAAATATCTGAAATATATTATCCACCATTTTTTTCCTAGCCGACTTTGTATCACACATTAAATGCAGACACCTTATTTCTGAATTTTAATGTAGCTACTTGCTTTGGGCTATAAAACATAATCAGCTTTTCCTCAGTTCTGCTGCATAACTTACAAGAAGCGTATGCTGTACAAATGTATGTTGCAACATAATGTTGCAAGGAAGCTCCTGCTACATTTCCAATACACGGGTGTTAGTGCACATAGAAAGGTAGCAAAGCTGAAAATCTCCGCAATGTAACGTCTCTGACAGAGAAGTTGTGAAAATGCAATAAAGGCCTAAGAAAAGTAAAATACTTGAACATCTGAGCTAATGTTTTCTAGGCATGATTTTGTTTGTTGTTTAACACTTACTGGTCAGTTATTAGTGCTCTCTCTTATTGGAAGAAAAAAGAAGACCTTCAAAAATTAAATTCTACCTCTGTGTCAAGAAATCCAGTTGTACTCAGTGGTCTTTTTTCTTCCAGCACTACTGTAGCAGAATTTATAGCCCAATCTTTTACTAAATCTTTCTGGTTCTCGTTGATAACAGGCCTATTATAATCCTGGCTGTCATCCACTCCAAATACCTGAAAATGAAACAAACCATTACATACATTAACCCAATACCATCCTGATACAATGTTCAATGTTAATGGATGGATGGTGGCATGCTGGAGAGTGAGTTTAAATAGGTTTTGCTGTAGTATTCTTATTTGTCATCCTGGTGAAATCTACAAATTAAATAGGAAAAATATATACAGCAATTACAAAAAGAACAGAACTCTATGTCAACACTGTGAAAAGTCAAGGAACAGCTAGTTGGAATGGTCAGATGTGTAAAAATGACACTTTGATGAAAGAAACAAAAGGTAAAGACAAAATCTTTACAAAACCATTTGACATTCTATTTCCCAATTAAGGAAAAAATCCAAGATTTGCAACCACCAAATTTTTTACATTTTTGCTATTATCTAATGAAAACAAGAAATACAAATGCTTATACATGCAATTAATATGCTTATTGAATTGTTTCTCTAACAGAAACAAAAGTTCAGTTTTTAATTTGTTAGGGACTTTGCAGATGTTAGAAGTCCACCAGGTCTCACAAGCCATGTAGATTCATCTAACTCAAGATGTGACCTGCCATAGTTGCTCTATTACACTGTTTCCTACTGAAGTTTGTAGTAATCCCTTCTGCTTGTGATAGAATAATTTTTCCATGACATTTAAAAGTCACTACTCAGAGAAAAATAGTAGAAAAATGTTATTACCAAGGCAATTTAGTAATAAGGACTTAAGCAGGAAAGCCAGTATATTGTCTGTCAAATTTCTTATGAGTCACAGATACTGAGAAATATGAATTCCCTTCAGAATCAATGCATACATCAAAAATATTTTGGAGAGTATTTTGTATGTTGGGAACAAAATTTATAAATTCTACCAATTTCTGCCTAGGCATTAAATTCACTACTACTAGGACTTGGGCATTTAAAAAAATTACAGAATAAAAATGGAAACCCACACACAGATTAAAATTCGCTGCTAACATCAACAATTATTTTGTTGTACAGAAAGACAAAGAATATGAAAGAAGGAAATTACTTTCATGGAGGTTACTCGCCTGTAAAAAATACTGCTAGTGCAAAGGACAAAAAGATACACAGAATTATTGAATTATTTTTTTCTCCTGAACGTTCTGTAATTCAGTTTTGCACAGCAAAGCCAGAGGTTCATAAAAAAGCTGCACAAGTTTAGTGTGTTTGAAGCGGATTCACCACTAGATGGCCACACACCATAATGGTTTTTAGTGTCTGAGAGGTAGATGAAGGAAAAAAAATATTAAAAATTAGGCACTCTGTCATTTAACCCCTCCTTCTGCTCTTCTAAATATCCAGCAAGATGTTGCTATAGCATTTATGCATTTATAACTGAGGAAGCTTTTTCAAATGCTTTCTGCAATTCTAACAGTCAGGCAATGCTCTCAAAGTTTTAATGTATACATGAATCATGTCTAGAATACACTTATGCACCAGTTCCCTAAAAGTATTTCATAAATATTTATTTTCTTAAAAAAAAGTGTGATATAAGTTAAGTTTCTCTTTAATGATATACTTCTGATTTGTACAGTTGTGGCAATTTTTGAAGATACAAAAAAGTTACTGTTCACTGCCTCCTTTCTTTGAATATCCCACTATTCTGCAGCCAGCTTTTTTCCCATTTAACATAGTTCCATTAACTACAGTTTCACACATTCACTTAAATGAAAGGAAAATCTGATTTTATCACATAAGCACCTGAATAAAAATATGAATTCAACACTTCTATCTAATCAGGACTACGGGAGTAAATTGCTGCCTGTAAATTGCTTCATATTATTACCTGATGGCACATTCATTTACCAAGTCAAATTCCTTGACTTGTATCACAAACAACAGCACACATAGCTTCTTTCAGTCTTACCTTTTCTAGTACTGAAGTTCTATTTAAGCAAATTTTATTATTTTTGTTCTATTACTGAAATTACTACAAACCCAGATTTCAATATTGCCTATTTTACTCTGAAAGGTAATATGGGTCAGCAGTAAGACCCAAGTAACAGATTTACCTCCTAATACTACTCCTAATGCTCCCTCTGTATATATAGTGGGGATATTAAAGGCCAGAACAGACAAGCAAAACATCTGGTTACACTATTATTAAAAAGGAAAAGCATCTTCTTCAATAAATGTAAATTTTTTCATTAAGCATTCATTCCACATCTAGGAACACTGGTATCTGCACGCACCTACCCTAAGTCCCATGGCTGTGCAACTGTAAAGCTCCTCTTCTTAGCAAGAAAGGCAAGATTCACCCAAGTGTGATCTAGCCCAAAAGACTAAGTTTCAAAACTGTGATTTATATAAAACCCCTTTGAAAATAAAGCCATTAATGCATAAGTAAGACTTTAAATATAAAAAACAATGCAAAAAACAAAACAACTCATGGATAGTGTTTGACAATACCACTTACACACCTGTCACACATCTGCAGAAAATAAATACCATCAGAATTCCAGGATCACTGTTCCACTTAGTACACTGTTCACTAAAAAATGAGAGTATAGGCTCAACAGAAACAGCCATGGTGCAACCTTAAGGTTTCTGCTGGAAATCAACTCTCTACCATTGAGGAAAATGCAATTTGTACTTTACAGGTTGTTCTGGTAAGGTATGTGTGCGAACAATGAGCTGCTGTGATTAAAGCCTGAATGGATAGAAACCTATCTTCCTACAAATACTGAAAAGAATTCTAAAAGGTTTCCAAGTCTTCAGTCAGTTCTGTTCTTTAGTTATCTTCATGATTTCAAAGTCATTTAGGGAATCTAGGAGATAATCAAACCAAAAAAATCCTGAGGAAATGCTGATGACACCCATGGCTGCATCTTTTTTATATATATTTATACAAAAAGACCGAAGTTTCTTTCTGTAAAGCTAGCACCTTTTCAGAAGCAGCAGCTACAGCTTTAAACAGAAGCAACTAGCACATGTATTTTTAATTGACTGTATTTTAGGGAAGAAAAAGACAAAGCCAGATTCCACAATACAGGTTTGGACACAGCAAGCTGTTTGAAACGTGAGAAGAATGCTTTTTTTGTTTCATTTTTGCTAAAGCAGGTAAAAAGATTCTATGTATTCATTTAAGACTTCAAGAAAGTTCCTAATGACCTCAAATCACACATATCCAGCACACAGCTATTAGTGAAACTGTAAACAATAAGGACTTTCACAAAATCATGCATTTTTAGAGAGTCTGAGGTTTGAGGAGTAATATATTTATTTTTTAACTTAGGTAGTAGCATGCACTGTGCAGAAAACAACTCCTAAATTTTAATTTTTTAAGCAGATATTAATGCTTAATATTAATTAATGCAGATATTAAAGCTTAATATTAATTAATGAAGATATTAATTAATTAAATAGAAATCATTTAAAAACCAAACTACCAGAGAAAGGTATTTCTAAACTAACAGCTTCCCAAAGCAAACATTCTGGAAAGTTAGTATTCTACCCTACTCTGTCTAGTTATACGAAATCGTATTTCAGCAGAAAGACAATGCTTTGATTTTGCTACAAGACATATATAAAAACCAAAACCAAACCCTAAAAAAAACCAAACCCAAAACCAAACAAAAAAAACCCCAAACAGGATCATAATTTTCCTAGAATCCCTGAAATCTGACTGACAGGGAAAAATCTAGGCACTGAACCAATCGGCACCATTACAGGGGGTTCCTGCAAGGTCTCTGCCACATGGCTGTAATGGTGGAACTGTCAGAAACATTGTATAAACCGTGGTGGTTGTGTTTAAAAATAACTACTTTATTGTTATGAAGCATGAAACAATTTCCATTGCAAATAAGAACATTTTGAATAGCAAGGGAACAACAGCATTGCTGTAGAAAGAACAAGCTTCATTTACGAAATGCAGTTAACATAATTTTGTCTAACATGCAATCCAGCTGACCTCTTAAACAAATGGACTAACAGGTCAGACTGCATTCAATTTTGATCTTCCCTGGAAGATTCCCAGGAGAGACATTGACTAACTGGAGGGATCTCAGCAGGGCCCACCAAGATGGTCAAGGCTGGAGGACTCGCTCTGTGTGGAGATGTTGGGAAAGCTGTACTTGATCAGTTTGGAGACAGAAAGACTTTGGGGGTGCCTAACAGCAGACCCCCAGTACCTATGAGGACCATATCAAGATGACAGCCAGTCTCATCACAGTGGAGCATGGCAGGAGGATAAGGGATAACTCATCTAAGTAGAAATAAGAGAGGTTCAGACAGGACATAAAGAACAGCTTTTTCACTCTGAGGACAGCCAAGGAAGTCTCTGTCCTTGTAGGGCGTGAAGACCCAAATGCATAAAGTCCTGGGCAATCTGTCTGACCCCAAAGATGGTCCAGCTTTGAGCATGGGGTTTGGACTAGAGATGTCCTAAGGTTCTTTCCAGGTTATGTCATCCTACGATCCTTAGTAACAGCAATCCTAAATAATAGGATCAGGTTAGCCTTCTAGCTCAAAAAGTCTTCAGAAAGCCCAAAGGGAAATCCCTTAATTTCTCTATTGCAGAACTGCTAACACTATGGCTGACACATAATAAAGTCTCCAAAATCAGCAGGGGACAACAGAGCTCCTGACACAAACGTTTCAATTTCAGAGCAATGAATGGTAAGATCTCCAAAGACCCCCTGGTGATACTCCATTTACATTCTGTGGTCTGATCAGTAAAAGAAAAGGACAAAACACCAGGCTAAAAATTCAGCAAGTCCCAAAGCATCATGCTGTTACTTGCTGGAATGCAAACTCAGCCTGACAAATACAGAGCTGAGGTATGAAAAAGCTTATGGTAAAAGAACTGCACCTTGATATAGATAACAATAAATACAATCACTTTACCTCAGCACCAGTTTTCCCAATATCGTAACTGAAAATATAACTTTATGTGAACCAGTAATTTTTAAAATTTTTATCCAATAACAAACGAGAGTTAACAAAACCTATGTAACACACGATGCAATCAGTGCAAGAAGCCTCAGCGTATTTTTGGGGACACGAGCTACAGATCCAAGTCTGAGCACATGCCTTACCTCTTCTGCAGTGGCGAATTTTGTAGAAAGCAAAGTAATCTGTTTTGGCAGCCTATACGCAGCTGTGAAAACAGCTCATGACTCAGAGCACACCTACCTGTCACCATAGCTGAAATACAGCTTTAACGCAAGCTAGCTTTCATAATCAGGAATTGGTCTTCTTCACTCTCCTTCTTCTCTTCCCCTGCTCCTCAACAGGTGAATTTTTGTACCACAGATGAACTATATTAGAGGTCAACATGACAACTTCAGGATTACTCTATCAAACCCAACGATTCTTTACAACCATGAAAGGTGTTTTTCTTTATTGATATGTATGAGACACTCTAGAAATTTAAACAAAAACTGGTCAGAATCATTTTTCTTGAATCAAAAGGATTAGCTACTTGCAACACAAAGAATTAGTATTTCTAAGAGGACTAACACAAACTAGGTGCATAAATCTTATTCAAAATACATATCTGAAGAACCCTATATAGTGTTAAATTTTTGAGTTTCTACAGTTTCCCCAATAGTCTTACCACTGTAGGCTTAATATAAAGGATATGCCGTAATTACTAATATTAGTAACATTAACAGAAAAACAACAAATAAAGACACTAGTTGCAATTCACAGAGCTGTAACTAGTCACACATCTGTTAATGATGGTCATCTGTATTTGAATAATTCTCCTTCACAATTCTTTCAGATCCTACTAACAGTTAACAGACACAATCTGGAGGCATATCTGAAAAAGATGATGATTTAAATGCTTCTAGTTTCAGTCAGTGGAGGCAATCTGTATACAAGAAGCAGAACAAAAGCCATAAAGCGTGCAAAAGAAAATTCAAAG
Source organism: Psilopsiagon aymara (assembly GCA_024733675.1). Taxonomy (NCBI): domain Eukaryota; kingdom Metazoa; phylum Chordata; class Aves; order Psittaciformes; family Psittacidae; genus Psilopsiagon; species Psilopsiagon aymara. The sequence continues at coordinate 14,354 of JANRGW010054301.1, read as the reverse complement.
ATGAACAGTTAATAAAACGCAAACTAAGTCAAAGCAGAGCACAGGTAAGGGACAAGGAGCCATACTGCACAGTGAATTAAAGACAGGACCATGTAAATAAAGCAAGGAGCAAGTGATTAAATTGTAAATAAGATATTTGCCACTGTAAAGTGATTGGAATGTAAATTATAATAGCAATGTTTCATAAGTTTTTAGAGGAAAGGAAGATGATGAGTGTATTTGATTGTCAGGGAAGTCAAATAAAAGTATATTTCAGAAGCTGAGCTGTGAACTGATACAGTCAGTCTTGGAAACACAAGCTGGATTTGGACACAGTTTGGATGCACTAAGCAAGTAGAAGAAAGTGTAAATAAGCCACACTCAAAGGATGCTTGATTGACAGGAAGAGAAGACTCCAGAGAGCAGGGAAATGGAAGAGGCGTCAGATCCATATTGCAGATCATCTTGGCAATGCTGTGCTTAGTGTTCAGACTGAGCTCTTCATGATTCTTTCAAAGAGGGTAGTCCAGACATCCATAACATACAGTAAATGGATTGTTAGAAGTTAATTACTGATCAGATAAAAAAGACAAAAGGCAAACAATTTCTTCCCACCTTTGAGAAAGCATGATGAGCCAGAGCAGAGTGCTGAAGCTCTTTTTGTGTTTAGCTACTGCAAGAACTGTGTTTAACAAACTTGCTTCTGAGAAATATGAGTTTAATAGTTTTTGCTTGTTCTTGGCAGTTATCCTAGCCATCCCAGGCGAACAGACTGCGTTCTGTGCAGGGCATATCTCATGAATAGCCATGGATTTTCACAGAAGCTGTTTATGTCATTTTAACTATATATTGAAGATACAGAATCAGATGTAAGACGCTCTGGTCTAAAAAAAGCTACATAAGTAAATGAAAACGATCAACATGCCAAGTCTAATAACTTCCTCTTACCAGGCGCCAGTTACATATTTACATGCATACATATTTTGTACCTGTTTGCTACAGTGAAAAATTAATTCTCTTTAGAATTCCAAATTCTAAAGGAAAAAATAAGTTCAACGACTGTAAGATTCCTTCCCTTGGAAGAAAAAGAAAAATAAAAACATCCTCTGAACTCCTGATTAAATTTCTGTGCTCAGAAGACCTAGTAGGCTTCAACTGTTCTACTCCCTTTTCAGCATTGTATTCATACAGTACGGCTATACTGTGACCAAAACACTCTATGGGGATAGAAGGCATCTTTCTATAAGAAATTGTTGAAGCAATGGTAAAACAATTAAACCTAGAGAGTACGAAAAGACAGAATATCTGAAAGCAATTTCCTGGAAACAGATGTGTCCTTTTTCCTTAAACAGCCACTAAAACATGCTGAGATTTCCCCAGCCTCGCTCCTAACTCAATCCCTACCTACTGATTCTTTTCAGGTGGTTTGCCATTTCCAATCTTACAAAAATTTGCTAAGATGTGTTCCATAATATGTATGCTAACTCCGTAACATGAGGAATTAGAATAATATGCATATTAAGCATTGTAATGAAAACCATTTCTCCTCCTTTCTCCACTTGCACTGTAAATATTAGGTTTTGGACCAAAACAGTTTTAGTAAAAAAGTTCAGGATATACATTTTCTAATAAACCTTGTAGTTCTTCAAAATATATTTTGATTTGGTATATGGCTTCATGGTTTAAAATCTGTGCACTGCACACTATTTGCAAATAACAGAAAACATCTGAATTAGTCTATATATCTCACAGAATTAGACATATATTGGAATGTCACAATGGAATAACATACCTACGGATGATTTTGTCACTCTTACTTTCAAAATACTTAGCATAACATTAATGGTAAACTTGACAGTACCCAATTCTTCACTGAGCACTTATTTTATGCTTAAAGCAATGTTTCATGCTACCTGCAGGATTATTGATAAAACTTTAAGGTTTGCAACAGAGAAGACAAGATCTGGTAAACAAGTTTATGAACACTTCAAGGAACAACAGCAAATCATTCAGAAGTACAGAGTCTTTGAAGAACACATTAGCCACTAATATAATATGGTATGAATAGACATACCCTGGGAGAGGAAGAGTAAGGAGATTCCATTCCATTATAAATGTCTTTTGGAACAGATTCCCATTCGTACACATACCCAAAAAAACCCCAACCAAAACCAAACCTGAAATATAACTATCATCAGAAGCAGAAAGATATAGAAAATGAAAAATCTGCTGTCTATATAAACACCAACACAGCTTTCTTTCCAAAATTATCAGTTATTCCATACCTTTAAAGAGGAAAAAAACCTCAAGATTATGCCAGAATAATGTTTATAGAGAGAATATAATATAAACAGAATATTTATACCCTTTGCAGAGTATATAATGTGCATTCAAAACAAGGTCATTACTATTATGGCCTATCTACAGCAACAAAGACTTTAAAACATTAAATGGTCACAATACTTCTTTTGGAAGATGGCTGAGAGCTAGATTGAGGTTTGATTGTGGTACTTCTTTTTCAAGTTTTACTTCTGGTTAGGAATCAGTATGCTGACTCTGAGATGGAAAATTACTCCACTGATGGAAAAAAAAGCTATTTATCAGGAAATTTAAATGAATATAACCTAATGGAAGAAAATAATTTCAGAACCAAAGAAATACCTAAACCCAATGTTTCATATGCATATGAGCTGCTTTTACATTCTAGATTCCATGGTTAACTATGCTGATGAGAACTGAAATATACATACATCCTCTATTCTGTTCCTTCCTTTCCCACACATGCATGGAACAGTTTAACTCTGATATAGTAACTTCTACAAAGTATTTCCATCCAGAAATACCCTGAATTGAAATTGGCTGGAGAACTATGAAAAAACCTATATAAACAATAAAGGGACCCCTTTTTTTTATTAAAAAAATAGCCTTTTTATATCAACAAAAAGGAAGACAAACTGGAAAAACACAAATTTGAATTCTTCCACCCACTGACAGACTTACCTTGTCTGTGGCCTAGGAAGACTTTTTTACCCGATATGACTGCTGAAAAGAACTTCCTTTCAATAGAATAAATTTTATTTATTTAAAAAAAAATCTAAACCAGAAAATTTACAACTTTGTGTAAATTAAACAGCAATTTCTAAGTGTATTGTGGTAGAATGCATTGTGGCTTTCTGAAGCTATCTGACTAAAGAATACTGGATGGCTGGTATGTTCAAGGTAGTCTTTGTAGTATGTAAGAGCAGCTTTTCTTCTTTACACATTGATAAAATTACTCTCAGTGGTAATTTTAAAAACAGCTCAACAAGTACAGAGAGACAGCAGCTATTATTCAAGCACAACTCTTTCACATTATTAACTTATTTGCCTTCAAAACCTGTTATTTCTTTATGAATTAAAGTGACATTTGGACACCTGAACAGAAAATCATTGGCTATTGAAAGGACTTTTAGGAGGCAAGGTTTATTGGCATTTTTCAAATGTTCTCTGTTTAAATAAGAACATTAAGACACAAAGAACGTGAGTTTGTGAGGAATGGCACAGATTTTGCTTAGAGTTTATATTCTGTAAATTAAAGGTGACAGAGGACCACATGGAAAAAAAATGCAAGTAAACTAGTGACAGAAGAGGGAAATGTACAACACATTTCCAAACCAGCAATACTGACAGTATTCACTCAGTCTCTATATATTAAAAAAATACAGGATTTGAAAGAAATAGTAATAATGTTAAGTCACTAAAGAATAAAAAGGATGTTTCAGAGAAAATGTCTATCATATAGGATGAAGTTTGTGTGCATGGGTTTGCATTACTTGTGGAACCTACATAGCTGGACCTACGTAGGTAACCTGTGTAAGCACAGGAATATTGCGGAGATACCGTTCTTACCAGTTATTTGACTAAGGAGAGAAGGGAGACAGGGTGGGTAACAGCTGAAGATTGCAACTATTCCCAAATTATAACCACCATATTTACAACGGGAACTCTTGACAAATCTTTCCATTTAGGATCATGAAATGAAATCTGCTCAAGCAAAAACAAAAAAACACATTCTTTTTTCAAAAGCCAGGCTTTACAATGGTCAAGGGAATTATAATGTGGTGTTTGTTATCCTATATCTTTTCTGCTGCAGAGGCAATACCTTTTTTTCTTAAGAGACCGAAAGAGTAGCAGAGGAAGAAATGGATCTTTAGCAATTTAAATGAAATCAGACGTTGAGAATAAGCAGGAGAGCATCCTTTCTGGATTTTTAAAATCTTTTCACATGAGTATCTATTTTCCTTGAGCCTAGAATCTTTAATAAAAGGCTACATTAAGCAATAAAGGTACTTTTGAAGGGAATAACATTGGTCAACATAAACCTCTTTCCCCCACTTTTTAAAATTCTGTAGATATATTTTTTTTCCTTTTTTTTTTTTTTTTTTTTTTTTTTGAGAATTTTAGGGTTTTTTCCCTAGCTGTCTCTCTCGGATTCTTACCTCAAAGAAGCAATATTAGTTATGCCTTGATTTTTGACAAGTTAATGCCAATCATGCATTTGTGGTTTGTTCTGATGTTCCTTTCTATAGAGAAGAGCAGACTCTGCCTACAGGAATAAGGCTAACGCTGAGGCTTCCCAAGTGAATGAGTCACACTGAAAGTAATCTTTGGATATTCTGGTCATTCTCATCCTCTGATCCAGTAAAAGAGAAAAAAAAACCTCAAGCCCAGAAGCATTTTATTCCATAGAAAATTCTTCAGGTAACCAGTCATGGATCTTAGCACCACTCTAGTGTAAATTGTTACTGACACATCTGCATCATTTGTGCAAATGCTTTAGAAAGTTAACACTGGAATTTGTAGGGCATTTTCACCCCAATCCTAACAAACGCAACACCAGAATTTCAGTTAATCTTGTAACCCAATAGACTCTCTTAAATGAGACTCAATTGAGAAGGCACCATAACTGCTCAGAAAAAGTAGTAATTTGCAAAAAAAAAGAGAGATGTTATACTGGAATTATTGATACAACACATACCAATAACACTCTTAAGTCCTTAATAAAGGGTACAGCAGTCAACAGGCTAACAAAAGTCCTTGTCTTAATTCCTCACTTAACTACCTTTAGCAAAGTAACAGAATCCACAGCATTAGACATCTAAAACAGGACTGAAGCAAAACTGAACTCAGCTGGAGGAAAAAATTTTGGCTTCCACTTGGTTTTGATTTTATTCATTGGCTGTTTTTCTACACATCATAAAAATGCCATACTTCTCTCATACTACCAAATCAGATATGAATTGTGCAGCCGGACTCTCTGAACAGGGTGTAAAAATATACTGTTCATTAACACTTCAGTACAGATACTTAGTGAAAAGATATAGAAGATCTCCAATAAAAATCATTTCTGCTTTACTTCCTAGTAAATATTTAATTTCTAATGGTGACATGTTTTAGGTTAGCAGTAAGGGGTATTTATGATAAAATAAAACATTAAAAATATTAACCAATACTTTACTACCATTCCTAACGTTTACATTCACTTCTTGTTCCTGAATCTCTCCTGCAACAGATCAGATTTGTTTCAAACAAAAATCGGACAGTGGATGTCCTGACCAGACATTAAGGACTACAAGAAATTTGAAATCTTATTAAACATTAGACGGTATTAACATTCTTATAAAGTATATAAATTGTTTATTTCCAAATGTTATTATTTTTTCTGGTTTCCAAATAAACCCTGTTGCACAACCATTCTTAGCAAAAACAGGACTTACACATTTTCTGATGTAATTTAATAGAAAATTTTTAATTTAAGAATTAAATGTAAATATTTGTAGTCACTAAGTCCAAGCAATTATGTTCTTTAATATTCACTTGCTTCATCTGGAATACTTGATAATAGTTCTAAGAAGCTCTTTGAATATTGACTCAGAGAAGTCAAAAGTCTCCTTTGCAGAATCCTTAAGAGGTGAAACCACAGTCTTCATAATTTTATTGAAGACAATTCTCTTTATTTAATCTTTCTCCCCCAAAAATGCTTCACAAACACCTTTTAAAAAATAAAACCATCTGTAGTAAAATTTCCCATTGTCCCATTATGTCAGCATTTTTCTATGAAATCAATCCAGTGAAGCTAGCTTGGCCTTTCAAAAAGTATTTTCAACATTTAGCCAGAATTCATTCTAAATATATTAATGTATTTACTGAGCTCTGAAAAAGTTTTAAACATACAAAATCATTCCTTAAATAATTTTATAACAATTAAGTGATGAATTTCCTGTTAAATTGGCCAGAAGAAATGCCTAGAAGTGAATGCCAGGATTCTAAACCAATGGATTGCTTTGTTAAAAACAATAGCCAAAAAAAAAGTCCTTTTCAAGAGTCACTTAAGCCAAATAATTAAATGTAGCTTCTCTTACTCATATCTTCCTGTGAATCCAGATAGTTATTTGCAGTGATTTAACTGCAAATATGACTTATATTGTTATTTATATTGTTATCTTTATTGTTACCAAGAAGTAAAAGTTACGTGGTCACCATAAGATTCCTAAGCCTAATGAAGCATACACCCATAGTCAAACAAGGGTTATATTATTTTATACATAATCGAAAATTTCTGGAAAATGAAAGTATTCTTATGCTTTATAACAATACTGAAATTAATGTTACTGTTATTTAACATACTTTTTTTAAAGGTACAGAAAACATTTGCTATCTATTGCTAGATAATAATTTGGAGGGAACCAGTTTATATACTGAAAACTGCAGAGACCATAGGAGCTTAAAAGCAGGTGAGTATTCCACAGGGACGTAACAACTCCTATAAAAATATCAGTTATTTGCATTCTGTTGTCTAGTATTCTTACAGTACTTAAATATTTTGAAAACACATTAAAACTACCAAACTAAATAACAGCAGTTTCAAACAGGAATATTTTTCAGCCAAATGCCTGCTGCTGCTTTTATGACATTCCATTTTTCATCATTATAGACTGGCTTAAAACTTGTGTTCTTGCAGCAGCTTCAAGTAGAACTGAAGCAGTAGACTGCTGCCCACACATCATACACTTTAACATCAGTATACATTTTAGGTTTCTCACCTTGTCTATCATTTTACGGGCTTCCATTTCTTCAGAATTGGGATTTTCCAACTCAATAGTGTAAGTACCTTTGTCACTCTGGTCATCCTCATTGTCTTTTTCAGCAGAAATATGCTGGCTTTTCAACTTTTTCTCCATCTCCTGGTTCTGACTAGGCCTATGCCCAAGGCTTCCTGAACTCCTTAACAATGCAGCTTGTAGGACAGGTAATGAGGGTTCTTCTGATTTTTGTTTTAGAAGTTTTGCATGAACACCATGTACTGCTCGATGATGCGATGAGCTAGTTTGCACAGATGAAGAGACTGGTTTCTCTCCTGATGTAGGTTTCACTCTTTCAGCTCGTGCATGAGGTGCTGGAGATGGAGATTCCGGGCACTGACCTCCTATATTCTGAGAAAAAGAGTAAGACCGTCTCTTTCGAGGATGGTCTTCATCAAAAAACTCAATCATAAAGGCAGTCTGACTCAAACCAGCTTGCTCCTGCTGCTTTTCTGTGGAATGGACTTTCTGATGTGACTTCTTCAGCTCTGTGTGATGATGCCTTAAGTGTTCTTCAAGTGCTGCCCTCTTACTGTAATGCCGGTGTGCACCGGCATTTTCTGAATCACTTTGTGTACCGTCATCATGCTTATTCCCTATAAGCAAAGCAAAAGAATATGCAGCACAATCAATAAATCAAACAAAAAAAAACAACCCCCAAACCCAACACATAAAAAAAGAAATTGGTAAACTAAGTAAAAAATAATTTCAAACTAGTTTTCTGTTTAGACTCCAGTTGCTTTCAGTACCTGGCTCTGCAAATTTTGTACAACTCCTGCTAATGCATTCAACTTGCTATGAGTCAAACAATGAATCACTTTATAAGTTGATCAGTTACAACAGTACATTTGAATTATCTTTTCACCAATATTCTCATCTGTGAATACTTATCAGTGACTTACAAAAGCAGTATTTTACCAGCTGTACTATAGTATTTTACCAGCGGTACCATAGTATTTTTCGAAATCATACTAATTTTGTTACATAGCCAATTGATTATAAATGGCTACTGAAACCTTCTAGGCAGTGTTAAAGAGGAAAAAGAAAACCCTAAAATAGTCCTTCCACCAGCTGAAAATATCCACTGAGAAACACAGTTTATTTTGTCGGAGTCCTTAACACATTTACAACCGTTTATCATGAGAAATGTCAACTGAAAATTGGAATGAATTCTTCATTACTCTTTCCAAGAAATACAATGAGTTTTTCCATCATTCACTTCCCTCAGCATCTGATATATGCATGTAAAATGATTATTACTTATTCATTCTACAAACTACTTTGAGATCTATGAATAAAGACTATGTATTTAATAAATCATATATACGCCTAGAATTTGCAATGATACATGAAAATACATGGAAGGCTGGATATTCATACACAGTCACATTTAACACATAGCAGCTTCACAAACAATGAAAATGTCTACACTTTTAAGTTTTGGGTCAATTCTTGGGAAGGAACTGTTTTACCTTCCTTGAACTCTTTTGCATCAAGTCTTGCCCACGTATACATAGAATGAAAAAGATTTTTTTATATTCTCAAGAGGATAACCATTTTTAAGGTTTTCTAACATAGTTAGGATACTATTCAGTTAAATAGTAATCATATACTGGGAAACTTACTGGACTAACAGCACTGAATGCACAACTCAAATCCCTGCTTACATTCCTGATTTCTACTTGCTTGTACAGTGCCTGAGAAAATGACGTGATGGTTCACATACTTTCACATAGTAACAATTAATATCAACACCACAGTTAGTCATATAACAATTTTAGCTCTGTGACATCAGTACAGGATATTGTAAAAAAAAGATGAGAAAAAACACAAACGGTTTGTTTGTTTTTTTTTTCCTTAATCAAACTTTCAAAGTGACTACTTATATTCTCTACCTTTATGATTTGAAAAAGTACAAGTTATGAGTGAGAATACAAACAGATCACAGAAAATTTAAAAAATCAGATATTTTTTATGGCCATATGCACCACATAATTTACACCTCTTTCAGACAAAATTTTATCAAACTTGGAGTTTCTGACAGGAAAAGGTGAAGGCTTTATAAACAAAGCCCTTCCTGTTTGTCAAAGTGACATGGCTAATATTTTAAAGAATATTCATAAATACAATACAGGATCACGAGGACCAAAGAAAACCCTGTGATATACTCTAGAAGACATATCATACTATTACCATAGTGCTAGCACATTGATATAATTCTGTTTTCAAAATATTTTTTTTAGCTTAATTTGGAAAAGTTGCTTTAAAAAGCAGACCTGTGATCAGGAAGATGAGGCATGTTGCACCCAGTCACAACTGGTTTAAAGCTAGACATGACAATGGTGCAGAATCAAGGTAAATGGGAATTGCAGGGTTAACCTGCTGAAATCAAATACGGAAAATAAGAGACTTGACAAAGTTCTTCAGAAGTTTTCATCCTGAAAATTTGAATGTCATATCTGAACATCAAAACTACCTTCTTCTCTATTCTGCTAAGTGGCATCCAAAAGAAACTAAACTTATCATGTTTAACATTTAATTTTATTTGAAGTGTCACTGCAGTAAATGAACACGTATAATCACCTGAAACTCCATTCAATACCAGCGCTCTTATAAATACCATCTTCTGCAAGCTTATTATAAAAATTGAAGCTCTTGATCTATTTCAGATTCCTGACTCAAACCTGACTCCATCATAGATGATATATTTAAGCAGAATATCTATACGATGTATTCTTTGCCAGAAATCATACATTTAGAGCACATGAATATTCACAGAACATATGCTATTGGAAGAGCTGCTAAAAGCATAAGTTGAACCTCACAGCTTTGATTCTAAAAAGCAAATTTTTAAGTAATGCATCAAAAAAAGTGAAATATATAAAATTTAACTAAGATTTGGGTTTCTTCCTTTTCCCTTTCAAGACCAATGTTTTAAATACACCTGATGTTTTTAGCTATACTAGAACATCTCCAGTTAGTGTAGTTATTTTAAGATAATTTAGGATTTCCTTTCCTATCCTCTTTTCAAGATTTAATACTGCAGTAGAATTTCCCAGCACAGATCCTTGCATTTATGTGGAGTATTTGTGGTTTCAATTGAACTCCTCAGGGGCCCAGGAATCCACTCACTCACTGGATGCTGTTGAGGAACCTCTGCTGTCATAAATAAGCATAGCTGGAATTATTCACTTTACCTTTCAGTCTCTTCAAGTACACTGGAACATCACTTTTAATACTTTTGGAATCCTCATCTGTCGGTTCCCATATCATTCTAGGAGGATTGTTCTGTGCTAGCCAATCTGCTACTTTACTTTCTGCAGCCATCATTACTGTTTGAAGCCCAGGCAGCTCCTGCCCACTGGAGGAAGGCTTTTTTGACTTGTGACGCTGTTCCGATGTGAATTTTGTCACGTGATCTTTGATTGTTACTTTTCCGGGAGTGTTGTCATCAAATTCAATAGTAAAGGAAGCGTGCCCTGCACCTGATGCATGGGAGTTTTGGGTGTCTTTTGTTGGAATTTCATGAATCGTGCTCTCTGCTGCCTGTGAAGGTGGCTGGAATTCTTTTGTAGGGATTTCAAAATAACTTGGCTCCCTACAGAAAGGATAAAGTTCTTCACTTGCAACTGCAGGTTGCTCCTCAGCTTGCTTGGCATCTGTGCTGGATCCTATTAGGAAAAATAAAAAATAGATATCACAATACTTGGGAATTTCAGGTTCTTCAAGAAGTTTTGGAATTCCTGTAAAGGCCACTTGCGGAATTTCTGGAATAAACAGTGAGATGTGGAGAAGACTGAGTAGCGCTGTTCCAGAAAAAGTAAGTCCACAATTACATATAAAAACATTATTGAAAAGACAGGATGCACATTGGCTGTAAGGAGTGTAAAGTGGCAAAAAGCTCACCTAGAATTTGTCAAAAGAAATTTCCATTCCAAGTATTTTTAGATGTTGTAAAGGTCAGATGAGTTATTAACACAAGGAAAACGGGTAAATTACATTACAGAAATAGTTGCGATGATCATTACTGGAGTTCTAATCTATTGGAAACTACCAAATCAAGGTGCCCCCCAAACAGGTGCTAATAATCTGGCTTTTATCTCCTGCAGGGGACAGCTAGTATAACTTTGGTAAAACTCTTTGGAAAGGCAATTCACACATCAACGTAAGATAAACATTAATTCTGGCTTGAAAAGTTTATCACCGGTAACCACTGGAAAAATGCTTTAGAAAGTGTTTTGGAATTCAAGCACTCTACATTTCTACAAAAGATAAAAATGAAAGAATAAAGATAAATCCTACTGTCATCTGCTTTATTTTTACTTGTTTCCATAATTTGAAGATGAACAGAAGTAGCAACAATAGCTGAAACCATGCAGAATATTACCAAACCATACTGTAACTGGGTAAAGAAAGAAGAATGTGGAAAAAGCACGGGGTAGTAATGGGAAGTCCCACTTTACAGCCTGAAGGAAGCTTGAAGCTTCTTGTGGTTGCAGCAAAGCTACCAATGTGCCTTTAAGAACACAAACCTTCTGGCTGCATTTCCCGAACTGGTAGGCTAGCTAAAATATCTAGTGCAAAGATTTACTATAAGCAACAGAAATTTGAGGTTAGCAGCAATAGCAAGTTATATTCCAGCAAAAGATTTCTGAATAGTTCCTACATGATTTGTAATAAACCACATTAGGATGTTTAAGAAATCATTTTAGGTTGCAAAGTAAACGAATAAGAATGTAATTAATAGATTCTGGCATTAAAAATAGCCACATTAGATCAGTTGAGATGGTTAACATTTGAGGACAAAACTATTAGGCAATACAGTAGCAACAGGAACATTTATATGGAGATAGGAGTTTCAGGAGTAAAGGATTCAGCATGGCCTAATGCACCTATGCTGCTCTTCACAAACACATGCTTCTTCTGAAGATTCAGGAAAAGGTTAAAAAATAATAAATAAAAAAGGATGGTAGTTTGATACAGAAATACAGTTATTTAAACAACAACATCATAGCTGGAAATACTGTTACGGAGTGATAATGATAATCTTACACATTCTTTATTATTGCCCTGCTTGGATACCAACAGGATAATATAATTCTGATGCAGGTAACAGCTATTTCATTTTATCTAAAAGTAGCTGTTGCACACACAAAAGATGTTCAGAAATCAGATAGTTTTTATATTGCGCTGTTGCATTCCAAGAATACCCTAGGTAATGCTTTTCACCGCATTGTCAGCTAGATAGTTTTCAGGCACTACAGCAGCATCTCACTAATCCTTTCCTGGGAAATAGAATGCCTTTTTAGTCCACTTCTCCAAAACAGACTAGCAATATAGAATGAATCTACTGATGCAAAGGTCATTTTAAAAAGCCTCTATGCTTAGACAGAAGATGTTCAGTGATAAAGTCACAGTTTGCAGCCACTAGATTTTAGGTAAACTACCATCACTCTCCCTTTGTTTCATGCAGTTAACATGCTGGAATGGATCAAGCTCTAGTAGGATCAAATCTAGAGCCAGAATCGTTACAGTACACTGTCACTGAACGAGAGAGTAATCCATCAGGGAGCTAATTCATATGTATCTTTTTCCCTATGGTGCTATTCAGAGCTTCAAGCCTACAATTTCATGCAATTCTTGTAACCAATAATTAAGCAAGATAATAATATTTAATGTTCCTTCAAAAAATAACTGACTGACACAGTATGTTTGAGAAATATTTCTACATTTGGGCCAGGCAAGAGCAACCTACTGGCTACACAATAAACAATATTTTTTCAGTAAATATTAACTGTTTTAACACCATCATTTGAAAATTATGACTGCAGCCAGACTGCATCACGCATGGCAGTATCAGGACAAGGGGATCTCTGACACTGGCTTGTCAGCACTGATGGACAATTTCACAAAAAACCTTTTCCATGAAATTTGCCTACACCAAATATAACATTTGAAATCAACTGTTTCAACTATAATGATATGCACGGCATTCGATTCTAATATTTTTTATTTTCTATCTCAGCAGGGACTGAATTGATTTCTGACCTGGCAAAAGTAAAAGGGAAGGAGCAAAGAAAGAACAAATACATCTGTAAAGAAGGAGATCTCATTCTACAAAGGTCTAGAGCTGCAACAGACAACTGTGCAGCAAGAAAGGAAAAAAAGAACTGTAGCTGATACACAGGTATAGTGAGATTTAAGAAATAATGAGTCTAAGAGAAGCTAGGAGGGAAACTATGTACTGTTTCTGAAATCATAGGCTTAACCAAACAGAGATTCAGGGAAATTCTTCACTAAAATATAATTTCAGTGACAATTATCAGAAAAGCAACGTCCACTTTGAGACACTAGCAGAACTGGTTACGCTTTCTACCACTTTAAAGTTCTATTTCTTAAGTTATACATGCAAATTGTCAGAATCTTAAAATTGTACATTCCAACCTGGACAAGAAATGTCAGGTGTTTCTGTGCTATTCAACACAACATATCCGATATGCAAGAAATTGGCTATATGTATGAAAATAATATCATTTGCAAAGATAGACTGAAACCTCAGAAAATATTTTGTACAGTCTTCAGATTTTTCAGATTTATTTTCCTGCTTCAGAAATGCAATTTTGAGAATAAAACTTATAAAAGAAAATGTTTTGGAAATTACAAAGCAATTCTTGAAAAAAATCCATAAATCTGGAGTAAAAAATTAATTGCAGAAGGTATGAGGCCAAAATATTATATTTATACAATATCCCAAATTTTTTTTGAATTTTAGCTTTATGTCTGGAACTTTGCAATGATAATCGAAGCTCAGCTCAGATGCCTCTATACAAATGCCCGTAGCATGGGGAACAAACAAGAGGAATTAGAGATGTGTGTACACCTACGGCGATATGATATCATAGGCATCACAGAAACATAGTGGGATGGCTCCTATGACTGGTGTGTTGGAATGGAAGGTTGCAGACTCTTTAGGAAAGGACTGGTAGGCGGGGAGGGGGAGTTGCTATTTATGTTTGGGATAGGCTGGAGAATATGGACCTCCGTCAGGGGACAGGTGAGCAGTCAATAGAGAGTTTGTGGGTCAGGGTTAAAGGGAGAAAAGTGATGAGAGACCTTATTGTGGGGTTCTGTTACAGACCACCTGATCAAGAGGACTCGGTGGATGAAGCGCTCCATAAGACAGACAGGAACAGCCTCACGCTCGCAGGCCCTTGTTCTCATGGGGGACTTCAACCACCCTGATATCTGTTGGAG
>JANRGW010054299.1:0-34186 GCA_024733675.1 Psilopsiagon aymara | reverse complement strand
GGTGAGGCACTGGAATGGGTTGCCCAGGGAAGCTGTGAATGCTCCATCCCTGGCAGTGCTCAAGGCTGGGTTGGACAGAGCCTTGGGTGGCATGGTTTAGTGTGAGGTGTCCCTGCCCATGGCAGGGGGTTGGTACTGGATGATCTTAAGGTCATTTCCAACCCTGACTGTTCTATGATTCTATGATTCTAAATTTAAATCATCTGGTAACTTAGCAGACAGTTTTCTTCTCATGGCCACATTCCCTACTGTTTTTATTTTATACAAAAATAAATCCACATAGTTTTTGTTTATTATATAAACATACACACATAAATAAACCCAAACTATTCTGGTACAGATTTGCCATTTTTCAGTCTGATACTGAAGATTCATGTTGTCTTAACTCTACAGAAAATTTTTCCCAAAAAAATGTCCCATGAAAATTCTCCCTACACATCATTTAGAGCTCTTGCCAGATTTCTTCAAGGCAAAATCTGAAAGAGACAGAAATTCTACAGCACTGCCACCAAGTCAGTCAAGTAGGAAAACCCTGCATGTGTCATAGAACAATACGTTCCATGTTTGTAATGTGCGCATCAGGGAACAGGAGATTGATTTGTGTCTGTGGTTTTTTGTTCAGCTGGTTGGCTTTTTGTTTGTTTGTTTGGCTCTAACTTGCAGATTCTGAAACCTTTAGAACAATGTGTACCAATTTAAATATTACTTAATGTTCTCTCCAAATTAAAGGCTTTTCAGACTTGACATTACCTCCACAGTGACCATGCTTTCTTGGCACAAAATGGAGATAGCAAGCACAGCTCTTCCTGGATTAGTATTGTAGAGAGAGGGAAGTTACGCTGGTTCAAAATGCTCTCCGCCAAGGTCAGACAGCATCATTTGTATGTATGATGAGAACAGTTTAGAGTGCAATCATTCATGTAGGTATACAAATTGGTCCCAGAAATGCCTCCTGCAATTTGCTAAGACACAGTTTGTTTGTCTGGACAGTCCTAGGCTCAGACATCTCAGTTCTCACCAGCCTGGATGATGTAACACACAGGAACAGAGCCAGAACAAAACCTAACTCTTGCCCGGAAGCATGCAGGCTCCAGAGCAGGTTAAGTGGAACTGAATCTCTGCTATGTGGCTGATGACAGAAAACAAGAGGAGCTCAGTAACATACATGAATTAGTTAATTCACCATTAATGCTGCATATCAAGCTCATTGTTCAACAGTAGCTACTTAACACATTAATTCAAAGTCAAAATAGTTATTTGTAATCATTTATGTCAGTCAAAGCTATATATGGGGAGTAAATGATTCAGGGCTATATGTTAGTTTAAAAAGATAAGCTTTTACTGTATACTGCCCAAAGATTGCCTAAAAGTAAAGTGTCTTGTGCAAAGCACTGCTTCCTAACCTTTTTGCGAAGCTTCTGGATGCGATTAATCACTTCCCGTGCAACTCCTTCATCCACCATGGACTGGTCTGGGGTAACATCTAGCAGAACTAAAACCTGAGGTAACACACAGAAGACAGTTGAACAGGTCACAAACTTCAAACAAGCTGGTGTGACTTGCTCAGAAGCTTAAGTCTGCTTTTATAGAGCTCCTCACTGTTAAAAGTACTTGTGACTTCTCCAAAATTCAGAAGATAGGCTCCTGGAATTTGCTGAAGTGTCTGAACAAACAAAACACCGCAGCTTTCACCGCACCATTTTCATATTACTTTGAGAAACACTTCCCTTAATCAAAAAGCAGAAATGACCAATACACTACCTGAGCATCTGAATGTGCCTCAAACTGTGTAGATCCTCCTGCAATCTGATACATGAGACGAAGATCCTCCCCATGGAGTTCATGTCCTTCTACAACAATGGTGCCTGTAGAATTTGCAGGGGAAGAGCATTTCTTAGAATCAGTGTAAAAAAGTTCTTTCAAAATCAAAAAGCTTTAAACATTATCAGACTTGAAAAATGTGCAAAGCAGTGTATTTGTGATACAGTGGACAGCAGATAAGCACTGATAAGAAACTCTGAACTATCCCATAGTCATATATTTCATACAAGCAGAGCTCACTCAAATGCAGGTGCTTCAGCTACTGTGTATCATCTGAATGAACCAGAATAAAACTTAAAAATAACAAGTAAACTCAATGAAATGAAAATTCACCTTCCAGCAGTTAAGTAAATGGATATAGCTGGAAAATTCACATCCACCTGTAAACCTGGAATTGAAGCAATGCTTTTAGAGTAAAAACTATTGCATGTATACTCAGTTCAAGTATGATTCAGTTGTACAGAACAGCTTAGTCTCCACTTCATCTTGTCCTTACAGTAGCACTTAAACAGGAGAACAGTGTAAGATTAGCATACATGGCCACTGATCATCTACTGTCAGTGAAATAAAAACCCCAACTTTTCTTCCAGTCTCATGAACATAAAATTTAATAGGGTACCACCAACAGGGACAGAGGCCTACAGTCCCCCTGAGCCCACAGGAGGATACTTGTGCAGTTGTTCCTGAAAATGCTCAATTCATACAAAAGTCAGGAGCAATTGCTCAGGTTTTTCTCTGATGAGCCAAAGAATTTTGGATTCCTTTTTTCTTGTCAACATTGCCTTCATTTAAGTGGTTTGTACCATTAATTACCTGTTTCCTGGAATTCCTCCAGCTGCTCGCTCTTCAGCTCTTTGATTGCAGCCATGACAAGCTTAAACGCACCTTTCAAGCGCTTCCCAAGCACCATGTGATCTGGTTCTGCTCTCAGTCGGACTCCATATTTCTCTTTATCAGTAGAGAGCGTCACTTGACGTACATTAAGCTCCTATATAAACACACCAAGAGAAAAAAAATGAAGTTAAAGAACAGCCATCTCCAACAGCTGTGGCAAAGGTACAAAACCAGGGCCACAGCACTAGGGAAGTTCTAAGTCTCCAGCTGTTAATCTTTTACATGGTTGCCTCTATGAACTAAATAACTTGCCAATACTGCAAGAGCAAACAGACCTGTCTAATGCTGAAACTGGCCTTCAGAAGAAGGCCAATGCTTTTCCTCAGCCTTTAGATAGACATTTCTCTGTTACTAGTAGATACCAGTCAGCTCTCAACTGAAATCAGATCCCTATTCAACAGCCTTTTTAATTTTACCAGTACAACTGTCTGAGGAGATAAAACTATTACCTTTATGTACAAAGTCATTAGAGAATGGCCTGGCAAAATTCAGGAAGAAAAATTCTGCTGAAATAGACTGAAAGGACTACGTGTTTAGTCCGAAATCTGCAGCCAAAGTTTTATGGTTTAAGTTGTACAAATGCTGCTGCCTTGTTTCATCTCTTTACTTCTTGTTTATTTACTATATGAGAAGCCACCTTGCCAAGAAGTACTTCTTTCCTCTGCAGTACAAGATTAGTGTGCCAGAGCAGCTCAAAAAGGTTATAAAGCTCCCATTAACTTCAGGAGAGGTCCCAGACCAAAAGTGTTATTTAGCCACTACACAGTGTGCCCATGTTTATAAAGTAAAAGACCAACACTGGAATTTTGGTGAGAAGAAAGCTGAAGGGCAATATGATCGAGGTTTAAGAAACTGTGAAAGAGCTGGGTAAGTAACATAAAACTGTTATTCACAAAATCCCCAAACAACCCCTCCAGTAAAGAAGCACACAGTGGAAACAGTGGGAGATTGGTTTGCAAGAGATACATAGAATCATAGAACAGTTATGGTTGGAAAGGACCTTAAGCTCATCCAGTTCCAAACCCCATGGACAGGGACACCTCCCACTAAACCATATCACCCAAGGCTCTGTCCATCCTGGCCTTGAACACCGCCAGCGATGGAGCATTCACAGCTTCCCTGAGCAACCCATTCCAGTGCCTCACCACCCTGACAGTAAAGAACTTCTTCCTCATATCCAATTTAAACTTCCCCTGTTTAAGTGTGAACCTGGTTTTGCTGATTACTGTTGGAAATGAAGTGATCATACAGGTACGGCTGCAGATTGGGCACCTTGTTTCTTGTTGTCCTTATGAATAGAAAAACTGAGGAAGGCTGCTCAAGTTAGAGAGTGACTGTATCATCAGTTGGTGCTATGTGGTATACAGAGGTACTTCTTCTTTGGGACAAGTATCATAAGTAGTTAACCTTCAGTACTTAACGCCACAAGAGTAGGTAAGCAGGAGAGTACCTCCAAGTTCAAAAAGGAATTAAACTTCTAACACCAGGCACATGAAAAGACATTAAAAGGAACAGACAGGCACATGCCCTCAAATACAATAGCTGCAGATGGTGACTATGACAGGAGTCTACCTAAGTGGCCAGATGCTTGTGCTTTCTCTAAATGGATTCTGTCCTTACAGGAGACAGCACTATGTGCTAGATGAACCATGAGTCCAAACCACTAAGTCACTTTGTATGTTCCTAATTACAAATTATTTTCCTCATCACATAAGCACATCAAAAACCACTATTAAAAAAAAAAGTCCCACAAACCTTCCTGCACACCCAGACCACCATACAATGCTAAATCTGAAAATACACAGCAAACCTCTCCATTCCACACTCAATTCTGTCCAATTTCACACATTATTAATAACACCAAGAAATAATGTCTTCCTATACCTCCTGTAAGCAAGAGCACTGCATCCCTGTATTATTCTGTGGCTCCAAGAGAGTCTTGTTCTGCTCTGCTTCGTGAAGCCAAGTAAGAAACACAAAGAAGACAGCACCCAATACCTCAATTTCCAGCCTCACTCTCTATTCTTAGTGTGATGGTAGCAAGGAGATATCTTGGAAGCTTTGATTGCAAACATGCAACTCTTCCACAAGTGCAAACCTGCACTCATCTGAAGCACATTCAATGTAATTCAGCGGGTTTTGTCTGTCAGGCTGCCTTGTACTTGAAGCATTTTGTGTTTATATATCCACCAGAAGGCTGCTAGAGTTCATATCAATGTGATACAGAATCACCAAGTGTATCTGGCAAGGACGCTACTCCAAGTCAGTTAGGAAGCAGAAATAAATGGTAGCATCAGCATGACAGAGCTAGCAAGTAGCCAAACATAAAGACTGAGAAGTAAATTCTTAAACATAGCCTCTGAGCTACAGTCTAATTCCCTAGGAAGTCCTACCGACATAAGAGGAGCCAAGAATACAACTGAATCTGATTTTTTTTAATGTATCTTTTAGGAAATTTAATGAAAATTCTGTACTTCAGAAATTTGGTTTTCATGGGGTGCTGTTGGAAATGAGCCCACAAGTAGCAAATGGTAACCTTATGGGGAAAAAGAAATAATAATCCAAAAACCAGCATAAATTGAAAGATGACTTTGGGCCTGATTTGGCTTGTATGTAATTTATCCATTCCATCAGGAAAAGTTTTCTATGTTAATTAGATTGGGAAACCACTCTTCTGAATACATTACCAATTAAAGAAACAGAAAGAAGCATCAAAACCAAAGGTAAACCTGTATCTTAGGTCCATTTATGTTTTCTTCAATATAGTGCTTAGACTTAAAATAGTTCTAATTTTATCTTCCTAATAAATCAAAATTAGCACCTTAACACATCTTTCAAGCCTCATATACCCAGACTGAAGCAGCCAGTCCTTCCCATCACCAGTCAGAAGACTTGGTCAGGAGGCATTTCTTATGTACAAGGGCCTTTTAACCTGGTGCCATGTGCCAGACACAATCAGACTGACCAGTAACCCAACTACAGCCAGCTCTCAGAACAAAGAAAAAGAAATGCCAGTGCTGTCCTTCAGCTGGTCTGGGTTCTCTAAGCCAACATCCTAAAAAAGAAAATAAATACTGATTTTGTAATACTGCAAGCAACAAAACACTGAAGGACCACACACTGCCACAGTTAATACATTGTTAATTCAGCCCCTTTGTGGACTCAGTCTACCATGATACTGTAACACCACTAATGTGATGAAATCCTGGCAGACCGTAGATGTGATGGAAAGTCAATTTACCCTGATTTATTATAGCCATACATAGGGGTGGGGTTTGCAGAGTATGCAAAGGTTGGATGCAAACACTATTCTAACTGTACGTAAAGTAAAACTTATTCAGATAAAACCTTTCAGTGGAAGAAGTTAGGAAGAGAAGTCTTGAACTAAGCTTGCAAGAGGCCTCAAATACTAATGAGTAAAATGCCACTGTGCTCAGCTGCTAAAAGCCTTCCAGATTAACTTTTTTTTTTGCTGTTTTTGCATGATAACTCTGTACTCTGGGCAGTTGTAATATTGAAATCTCCTTATTTAAATGATTTGATACGTGCTGCTGATGAAAAACTCAGACTGCAGATCAAAGACTACAGCTGCTTCTGAGAAAGTCAGGAATGAAATTTTCCAAGAATTGACTATATTTTTCAAATTCTTTTGTCAGTAACTGCATGATACTAAATGGCATCAATTTTTCTTACAGATTACTTCTGGCAGCCTTAAATTAACCAGAAACACCCTGAATATATAGGAGGTTGATGAACAAAGCTGCAAACACAGCCCAAGTAATACTTCCCAGTCTACCTGCATTCATTGACCTCTTCAGCTCTGAACCACCCAAGTAACCAACCAGATTGATTGGCGTGCAATAAAATGTACACTAAGCTTCAGTATCAACTGTTGAATTTAAAGATATATAATAAAAATAGGACCATAGACAGTATTTTTTTGTTTGTGCTTCCATAAAGGTATTTGAGTTTGTTGTAACTCATTTCCCCATAAGTCAACAACACCTTAACTTTGTTTGCAGGAGCAAATTAATAAAATTGTAACACTTTTGTATAATCAACTTATGTAATAATTTATCAAATTTTTAGGTTCCTTTGTCATCTTTTACTAGCTGTAGAAGTTGACAGCAAATTTCTGTCACCTATCTTTCTGGAAGTAATTTGAGTAAGCAAACCTCATCTCCCTTCAAAATGGATTCTGTAAAATCCATAGATCCAGTCTTCAGATCAAGCAAATGTGGTTGACACTAACCTAAATTTCACAGCGATATGCTACTGAAAAGATTCAGGTGTCAAAATGATTAATAATAACACTAATTCTGAAGCGAAGCATCGTAACTGCCAAGCCTAAGAGAAATAAACCATACACTAACACGACAGAAAAGCCTTCCAATCCCACTCCAATTCAGATTTAATTAAAATTCCTTTAGTGCGCAATTCCAAAGAATTTAAGTCCCACAGTAACTAAAAGCAAGAAGTACACACCACTGATGAAGAAGTAGGGTGCACTGAGCCATGACTCCCTCAGCCAGTGCTCTTAAGTCACCCCCAGCAGAATTTTTAGAAGCTTTCTTCAGATGTGTATTTAGGCTCAGGGAAAGATGGTATTGATGGTGTAATACATAATTAGAGGCTTAAGAGGTTCTCTGCTGCTTCAGTCATCTCTTCAATTCTTTGACACAGTTGCTCTCACCAAGACAAGCAAGGTGAGTTGATCTTGCATGGGTAGACACAGACTTCTGTTCTCTCTGTCAAGGTGAAGCAGCTGATCTTGCTTGGCATCTCATTTAAAGCAAGGGCCTAAATCTTCTGTTATACAACTCCCTGAAAACACCTTTTTAAAGGGAAGGACAAATCCTTAACCTGCCAAGGAGTGGCACACTAT
This sequence comes from Psilopsiagon aymara, assembly GCA_024733675.1. NCBI lineage: Eukaryota > Metazoa > Chordata > Aves > Psittaciformes > Psittacidae > Psilopsiagon > Psilopsiagon aymara. The sequence continues at coordinate 26,586 of JANRGW010054299.1, read as the reverse complement.
AAGGGCTGTGCCATTTGGCCATCCCATTTCTAGACAAGGGAAAAACGTTTTAGACACTGCCAGTGGTTATCACGATAGAGAAAGAATTTCTCTATCACTTATCTTTGAAGACCTGTTTCACTGGCTTTAGAGAATCCAAAATGCTACAAACACTTATGGAAGAAAAAAATCTATTAAATGGAAGTACTTCATCTAGTACCAGGATGTCTTAGTACAGCCACTGGAACTATCACGAACATAGATACAAACTGACCTCAAAAGTGGCAGATTCTGACAAACAAAAGATGATGGAAATGTCAGATGTCAGTTATTAGTAGAGATACATTTTACTGAATAAACCAGAGACCATTAAACAGAAACACAAACTAAAGACATATTGCCGAACCCATCAGTCGTATATTGTATCAGCTCTTAAGAAATACAAATGTCCTAAGGTGATCCATCATGGAAGGAACTTCCTGAAGACAGAAACCAGACAAGTTTCTGCAGTGTCAGATCCAAAGTTTCAACACTACAGATGGAGCTGAAAGAAAGGAACCACTCTGAACTGCAAAGAATTCCTGCATTTCCTACTCAACTGCTGTATTTGGACATACACAACCTGTGCACTAATATGTCAGTATCTGGGACGTATGCTGGAGGCAAAATAGAACAAAGAATGAAGTTGTAACAGTAATCTGCCATAAGTGAGCTACAAGCACTCAAAGTAGAGGAAGAGGGCAGACTTCAGAGGATAATGAAAAGTATACTCTATGGCTCACCTCTCCAGATGTGTTATCACAGGAAGAAAGGGAAGGAGGGCTTTCATGAACAGCTCAGATTGCTGTTCAATTGCTACACTGCTATTCAAAATCTTTTTTCCTTCTAGTTTTGGCTCATTTAAACAGAGATTGTTTCTAACATGTAGATTGAAGAGGGCAAGACACAAGAAGCTTAAGTTTGTAGTTCACAGGCACTCAGAAACTGCATTAGAACTTCTACATGAAATCTCTTGTAACAGTTAAGGAAGTTGATATTTGGGGGGAACTGTTAGTTTTTGTATTGCACTGCAGTTAACTTTGCTATCAAGGACCCTGCACTGAGGATAGCATCCTTCCTCAGAAACTTTCTTACTAGGTCTTGAATGGAGAAGAACGTCCAAACAACTACCTCTGTGCTTTGTTTTGCAAGATCATTCCTTCAGTTCTCATCTGAGTTACAAAAGTTGTCGTATATTCTGCCTCATTGGATTAAGAGCCACACACAGATACAATAAGATTGCATATGGGAAGGATTCATGTGAAAATCCAGAGAGATTAATACCCAGAAATTATTGTCATGAAATAATCCCCAATTTATATTCAAAGTCTAATGTATGTAGTCTGCCCAACTTCAACACCAAATCAGTTCCTTTAGAATTCTGCTTTCTTAGCAAAGAGCTCCTATTCAAAATGCAATTCCTTCCTTTCCAAAACAAAGATGAAGTCATGGCTTATCTCCTCAAGGAACACAGTGAAACATCTGGGTGAAAAGGGATCATCAATCCCAGCAACAGATGACTGCAGCAAGAGGAAATGAAGTCTGCTCAAAAAGAACAGCAGAACCAGTCTTCCTTCTTCCCTCACTGCCTTTCAGAGTGGTTCTAAAAAGCCTCTCGTCTTACAGCGGAGATGACATTACCTCTAACCCCCTGTTCAGCAAAGCAATTATAAAGCCACTAAGCTGCTAACACTGAGAAATTACACACAGCATATCTCATAACATCAAAGGCATGATCATGGCAAATCTAAGTAGTAAGAACCACTCTCTTGCAAACATGTTTTGGAGACCCCAACACCTAGAAAAGAGGCATACTGGCATAGTAACTTCCCTTCACCCTCCCTTTTCTTATAGAATAAAAATACCATGGCTCATCAGAATTCATCACTGTAGCTGAAACACTTCCTTCTCACTATTCCCTTTTATTGTTTGATATCTCTTGTACGTCATAGATGTGAAAGATGCATAAAAAGTCTGTTTGTAATGAAACTTAATTGAACATAAGGACTAAAAAAAGCCCACTCTACTGTTGTTTAAGCGAAAGTAACAGGCTTCGTGCCTTCGCTACAGCTTCTGAAATGCAGTACTGACGTTTAAAGTATTTGTTTATAGTATAAGTGTATAAATTAAGTTTATCTATGACCAAACTCCTTTTTCATTTCACTTCTTGAAATACTACAGATTTCTACATGACTGACTAAAGGCAGAAAGTGCAGTCAATTTTGGCAAGTTAAGCTCTAAAATCGAAGAGGGGTTACTTCTCTTTTGAATGATGGGGCTTTTATCCAAACAAAGATTTAGAAGTAGGGCAGGCTGCATTTCTCTAACGGACACACATTACAAGAGTACTGCAGTGGCATACAGAAACATATGAGCATAAGAAGTTGGACAGACTAACATTTATGTGACATTTCATTTCCTAAAGAACATCCTGCAAAAACCTTGATTTGTCCCCTCACCACTCTTATGTGGAACTCCTTCTCTCCATCAACCCTTCCATTTACTGTCAAACTGGTTATAATCTCCTGAAGGAGATTACAGATTTTGCAATCCATCCCTTGGACTAGTAGTTGACTATTGTCTTATTTTCATTCAGAAACGTGGGTTTTTTTAGCTTTCCCTGATCAAGAACATTTCTAATAGCCTCTCAGTCCCATGTGGTCCATTTGAGGAATTTAGTATCTCTCAATAATACAACTGACAAAGGATCATCACCCATTTTACCTTCGTTTCCCAGTACCCAGTGCTATCCCCATTCATTACAACTCTCTAATTTTACCTAGTGACTTGTTAATAACACCAACAGGGAAGGTTTGAGGTTGGTTTGTTTAGGTAATCAATAAACACAGTCCAGCTAAGCATCACATTCCTGATGTTCTTACCTCAAGTACGTACTTCTCTAAAGATCTGATGTTTTCCAGAGCCTCGGGATCCTGATGGATAACAACTACTTCTTTCAAAGGATACTGGGGAGAAGGAAAACAAACAAGCATTTGTCCTTCCAACTAAAAATGAAAAGCTTCAGGAATTATTTATTATTTGAAGCACTTTTATTGTTGAACTGTTTGCCATTCCAAACTTAATTATGCAATTTTCTCAGGTTTATCCCGAAGTTACAAAGCTATGGCACATTCCCAATGTATTGATGAGAGATGGTAAAGAGCTCTAACCTTTACTGGAATGGTTTTTCTGTCCCTGATTACTCGTCCAAGCTCAATAACAGACTGCAAGCAAGAAACGGCACTTTCAATTCTTTTGTCGATGAGATCCTCCCTGGATCAAAAAGGAAATATTATATTGCTTCATTTCATTCTGTTTGCACAGACTGAAAACATTTTACCCTCTTCTCTGAAACTCTCTACAAGAGACACAATTATGCCCTGATGGAGCAATCTGAAAAATGAACAAACAGGTTTTCCTTCTCTTTGTGGAGAAGACGAGGAAATAATGTGCTGAAAACAAAAAACAGTGTTATTTTTAAATCATCTTTTGTTAGCATCTCTCACAAGATGGAGATGACGGATTGAGTCATACTACCTATTCTATTAATATCCAATGAACAGTAAGATTTACATTAATAATATCCCAAGAAGAGGCAAGAAGATATTTTAAATAGGATACTTATAATGACAATGAAATAACTATAAAACAACCAACTCACTGGATCTCAATTTATGAACTTTTCCAGGAATTCTAGATGCTTTAGCTTGAAATTTTAGACAGTTTTGCATCTTTCCTGGCTTCACCATTTTGACAGCCTTTCATTTTGAGGCAAAAGCAGGGTTGGGGGGCGAGGGGGATGTGTATGTCTTTTTGGCATTGGAAGGGCGGATTGTATGAGGTTTTACTGAGTAAGCCAACATTCAGGTCTTGTTTCCAAGGTACTAGCAGCCAACAGTTCCAAAAATGTGGGTTTTTTTCATTTCTTGAGCAGCTGATACATTGAGCAGCTCCTTTAAACCCACACAAGCCTCATCTCAAGACCAGAGGTACAGGTTCAAGAGACAGTTGTGAATAAAAGTAACAAAGTCGTTAGCTGTAAGTAGCAAAAGCACTGGAATGAATCAGCACTGTATCCAATCAGAACTGCCTTGAAAAACAGAACTGGCAAAGCAAAATTTACAACCAAAACATCTCTGCGCTCTGCATTAGGACTTTGATTGAGATCTCACTACTTATTTTGAAGCTTTTCTTCCAAAAGCCAGGCTTCCAGCATGGTTCTCCGAAAACTTGAAATCATGTAAACTGTGAGATACAAGATTTTGCCCACAGAAAGACTAATACAGCAAAATGTGGCAGTATTTCAATATTACTTCCCATTATTTAACAGCATTGTGGAGCCACAATATAAGAATGGTCTTGGGAGACTGCATGAATAGCCAGAAAATTTAATGCAACCAATCTGTTCAGACACTAATAACTGAGTGAGGTTTGGAAACACAAGTATTGAGTCAAGTTCAGCTGTGAAAGTGGCCAAGTCCCTTAGCTTTATCTGCACATACACTTCATATTATTAGAGTGGTATTTTATATAACTGCATCAAAAAAATGTCTGTTTTTATTAACTGACAATGTTGTCCTTATGCAATCATCAGAAAAATATTCAAACATTAATGCAATGCTGTGCTTAGCAACTCACAGTGAAACTCTCGAACTTCAACAATAATTGAGTTCTGAAAACATATCTTTCTATCTGACAAAGGGCACAACTGACACATAGGGGATCCAGTAAATTACACGAACTATTATTAGTCAAAAATCCAAAGTACAAGTATATCTTAGGTTAACATGATGCAGCAGCAAGTCAGCACTAACAGGAATAAGACAAGCACATTTTATGTTTACATGATGCAGCAGCAAGTCAGTTAGCACTAACAGGAGTAAAAGGTGACTAAGCCACTACAAAATGCTCATGCATTAATTGAGCTCCTGCAAGTAGCTCACTACTCCTACAGTACTCCATTCTACAGGAGCTCAGAACCATTTATGATAGCTCACTGATGAGTTTCGCATTCTTTGATTACATATTCTTTACAGCACTTTGCCAGGGAATGGAAAATCAGCACCGTCATTATGTCAATCCCAAACTCCCTGTTGCAGTAACTGTCACTATTACAGCTATCAGCACCTTCCTCAAAGGATATAGTACCCATAAAAGAAACTTCATTACTAGAAGGTTTACATTTTTGAGCAGGCACATAAAATATCAAGGTCAGCTCCCTTGTCCTTAAGGGTTTTCAAACTAAGCTGTAATGCAAAAGGAAACTTTGCTTCTCTTCCAGTCAGTGATCAGTACTAGATTGCAATGCAGGCGCTAACTTAATCCACTACTGTAGCGTATCAAAGCACTAATGAGCAACTGATTACTGTAATACCAGCATCCCCCTCAGTCTCTCTTAAGTATTAAAAATCAAATTGAAAAAACAAAACCAAAACCCAACCAACAAAAAGCCCTGCCCAAACCAACTTCAGTTGCCAGGTTCTACCTGGGTTTAGCTGATACTACAGATAACCCAGAGCGTACATCCAGTACAACCACCGTGGACTCAAACCTTTTTGAGACACCCTGGCACTTACAAAATAAACCTCACCCATCAGCATCCAAAGAAAGGATCTGTCTGGAAAGCACTCTCTCATATGATGTATCCTCTTACAAGGAAGTGGCAGTCTCTGGACAATGGTCTAAATTCTTGACCTGAAGCCAAAAGAACTCAATCTGCTGGCTCCATATGTGGTTGACACAAAACAATAATTCCAGTCCTCATGGGATCTGGCATTAGCATTCACTAAGAAAGGCCTCGAGATAGAGGGAAGCACATGTCCTTCCTTGTAAGGTCTACAAGGAAGTTCTATAATCCTTTTGGGCCCTTCATAGATAGGCATTATAGCTTCTAGTCAGTGAACATTTTGAAGAGTAAAAGGATATGCCTTGCACACCATAAAGAAACATCATGAGCTTAGTACATGCACTCCTCCTGTTTTCCTTCCTACAAACCTTTAACCTAGCACAAGTCTACTGCCTAAATGTGGAGGGAAAAGAAAACTCTCAGCTAACAGAGTGATGTGTGAAGTGTACTGCTAGGAAAATGCTATCCTACAGCAAAGAGGCTAGTATTAATGACAGCGCTTCCTCAAAAATTAAGCTTTTTTCTGCTTATAGAAAAGAATGTGTTAACAACCTCCTAAAATTCTTCCCCAGGCAAAGGAATATTCACATTAAAGCAGCTTGTTTTCTTGTTACACAAAGCATTTCTAAATACATGTAAGTGAAGGAGCACTGTTCCATGAAAAGAACAGAAAAAAAAAACCACAAAGCAAAACAATACCAACAAAACAACCACAATCAACCAAGAAAAACCCAACCAAACCAAAACCCTATTTTCCCACACAGCAGCTGGCTCTCACCTCACTTGGGGAAGCATGAGGTAGTGGATGCTTTCAGTATTCTTTTCCTGAACTGAGGCCGGATCAATAAGTGTCTTCAGATTCTGGTACATCAGCTCAGTGATAAATGGAGTATACGGTGCCTGTAATGTTGCACTCAATCATCATCTTTTCTTTATTGTACATTATGAATCAGTAAGACTTATGAATTGCATAAGGATAGTTCAGCAAAAACAATGCTTTCACTATGTCTTCAGTGCAGAACTGTGATGTTATTCAAAATGCAGACTGAAATAAATGAGGAAATTGCTGCTACTTATTCACCTCCTTCCTGACATTTATGTGTTACTTTTAGACGTCAGACAAAAATCATGTCTTTCTATCAGTCAGGTGATGCAGTAGGCCTTTATACTACCACAAGGCAGATAAGCAAATAAAATGCTACAGAAATCAACAGCAGTATGTTTTTTTCTCCCCACATATTCAGTCTCTGTACCCCTAGTTTCTACGGTCAGCTTCAACACAAAGCGGCACGCTTTTAGATTGGCTGCATTAAAAACATCAGATAGTTACAGTGGACTCTAATTCCCTTACCATAAGTCTGCACATGGAGAACAAAACACTAAACAAGGTTTCCAAGGCCATAATGCAGTCTTCAGTCCCATTCTCACCCTATTTGAAGAAATCACAAAAAACAGCAATTGCAATTTTAGGATAAGTAAGCTCATGACAATAAACTTCAAAAATTTTATATTTTTATGTAATAAACTGGTTTCCAAACTGTATTCATTTTGCTCAATCCCATCCAGCAAGTGAAACAGAATTACTGGGCATTTTTGTTGGTTGGTTTTCCTCATAAAGCAAAGTTGAGGGGATAAAAGTTAACTTCTCATTCCCACTACCAGGTAAAAACTAATACAATTTAAAATGCATAGAACAAAGATTTTGTGTAACACAAGCCGCTATGAAGCTGTTATGCATTAAATTAACATGGCCTGCTAGGATTCTATTTACAGTACATGACTGCAGAAGTAGACACCTACCTTTAGTCTTCTGCGATTCATTCTAACATACCAGTTGGTCAGAATATCAACAAACTTCACTAATCGAGGGACTACAGTGTACAGACGGTAAGCTACAAGGAAAAGTGTTTACTGCAGTTAATATTTGCCCTCTGCAACAAGCTCCTCACTTAAAGAAACACATTATCATTTGCAGCTCTGGTGTTAAACATAATACTTGAGCAGAAGCATGTACATAAGATCAAAAAGGCAACTAGACATACTATTATGTTAAAACTGTATTTTGAAATTGCACATTATCAATTCTCATGCCTCAAGACAAACACATCCACCACCAAATTGCTTCCCTAATCCTACACAGACAAGCATTATGGAAGCCTTATGCTTTTATCTGACTCGTAAAGAGGATAGTGGACAAGAGACTATTAATCACAGTGGATTTGGCAAATCCTAGATTTGCACATGCTGTAAATACAGCCAAGTCACTAGAAGTTAAGAGAAATCATTGTGGAATCATACAAGGATATTTTATTAATTACTGTCAACACTGTCTCTCTTGTTGGCCAGATTTAAAATGAGAAACCTATTTCAATCAATTCTCCCTCAGTTAATTGCAATCTGAATTTTTCTAAGTAACACAGTAAGGCTAAAAGCATACAAAGTAACAGCAAGCCTGACAAGGTAAGAAGATAAACATAGCTGCATTTTCAAGTTCTGGGTGACTTCAAATCATGGAGGACTGCCAACACAGAAAAAGAAGGTGGTCACAAGCATCACTATGCAACTGGGAAAACAAATTTCAGTTGTTCATGAGAGAACTGGTGGGATGGACCTCAGATTGGACTCCTTTTTCTATGGGAAAACCTGTGTATAACATCTTTAAAAGCAAAGAGCTTTTTGATCTCTATTCTGAATCAGTTTCATTAATCAAGCAGCTACTGAATAAAAAGGATCTTTGCTTTAGAAGCTCCACCACATTTTTCACTGCACTTTCTAAAAAGGAAGTGTTTTTCAAAGGCATAGTACTGGTATTTAAACCTAAAAAGGAAATGCTCAAAAGATTCATGGCATCGTGGAGAAGACATAAACAATACAGAAATTTGTATTCCTTAAAAATTCCCAGCTCTCTTCCAGATATGCAATATCTAGTTAGGAGACTGGTTAAAACCAAACAAAAACCTCAAAAACAGATCCTTCAGGGATGAATCTCTTGTTAAAGATACACTAAGTTAGCCTGAAAGTATGCATTTCTCCCCTTAATAGCTGGAATCCTGGTTCATGAACCAAATGGTAAAATTTTACTATTTCATGACTCAAGAAAAAGCCATGGCATGTACATAGAAAGACACCCACAAACACACACTGCTTTCAGTTCACTGCTTTTTAAATACAGAATTTTAACCCCCCCCTTAAAACACAAAGGATTGTTTGCCCTATTACTTTCCATAATATCCTCCTTGTATTTTTGTATTTGGCCTGTTTATCAAAGGGCCTAATTCCTGGAAGTTTCCATCGTAAAAGATGAGGTTGAATGGAGAAACTATACTTCTACTTACTAGCTAATAATTCATGTGGATAAGTGTGATATCATCAACATGAAGCTAAGTTAGCTGCACCAGCAGCTGATGAAGAGGCTATTGGTGCACATCTACCCAACAATTCTGAAGACAGCATGTTCTGCAGCTCCAGTTTCAGGCATCTATTAAACCAGAGACACCATACCACAGCAAAAACCCTCTTACAAACATACACGAATGGTTTCAAAACATTTGCAGTTTTCCATGAATAAGTGAAGTGACACTGCTTTCTAATAGTTGTTCTGCCCTCATCTCCAATTGCATACATTCTAGGAAGTCAAAAGCTCTCCCAGGCCAGGATTAGCAGGGGGTTTGTTATACCTTTCTCAAGTTTTCATAGGCTCCTTAAAGCATCCCAAAGTTGGGAGGGTGCACAGGTATGCTGCCCTTCCCACCTTCAGTCTATTCAAATGAGGTCAATACCAAACTGACAGGGATTCCAAGCAGGCTGAAATACTGCTGGCTATTCGAGCTACTAGCAAAAACTGGGGCAGAATTAACCAAGTTTTCCTTAATGGGAACTTTTTTCTAGAGGCAGGCAATCAGTGTAAAATGACCTCCACTATAAAATATACTTGATTAAATGGAAGAAGCTAAGCTCAATTGCAACATTTTTCTGGTTAGTGGCACCTCCTTGAAATACAGAGTTTCAAGCTTACATCTTCTTGATCACACACACAGTTGCAAGAAGAGCACATTACAGTGCAGACTGTGCCATTCCTTTGACAGAGCCCAAACATCCCCTCAGCACCACTGCCTCAGCTATGTTTTAGACATAGCAGAGACAACATACCATTTCATGCACTTTGCAGTAAAGAGTTGCATGGCATTAGTTGGCAATCATTTATTTTTGCTTGCATCATGTCACATCTACTACAGCTTCTGCGTGTTTATTATTTTTTCATCTTCCCTTGCCTCCTACTACCATTTTTCCTACTTCAAGCAGTAGCACAAGTATCATGTCACCATATACTAATTTACTGCATTTTACTAATACCTTTCTGACTGAATTCAGAATTTATGCAGAAAAATAAATTGAAAAAATGCTTATTAATCACTTGCAGGTAAGAGGTCTCACTCATCTGATGAGTGCATCATGTTGTATTTATCTAACAGAAGACAACAGCACTTAACACCAACACCAGTCTTGAAAGTCTTTACATTGCATTTTCCAGCAAGCATTTTCTATTGCTTGGAACAATCATCTTGCTATGTAAAGATCTCAACTGACAGAACCCTTTTTATTAGCTTCATCTTCCTCTTAGAAAACCGGAGCAGAGAACTCAAGCTTCTAGCCCCATACTCATCTTCCTGCAAACACTGTTTGTTTAAACCACTAATCCAAAATCCCAGGTACACATTCACAAATGAGTTTTCCACTATACCTCAAAGGTGTTATGTTCTGCTTTTTACATACAGCACACAAACTTGCATAGGCTCTGCATATCAACTGTGCGGCAACAGATGAAACTCACACCACCATTGAATTTCAAGGACAAAACTTACAGGATGAAGCCACATTTTCATCAAAAACACACAGCTTTTATCACATTCCAGGTTTTGGTAGCTTGAGGATTCTTTCTTCCTTTAATGAAATGTTCTTAGATGACCTCACCTGAATTTTGTTATTACCAAAATGACCTGGATAAACACTGTAGCAAGACCAATTCATCTTAGTGGTCTTTGGTGAGTCAACATCATGCCAGTCTAAGAAGAGGGAATACAGAAACAGCAGCCTCAAATTCAGGCATTTAGCTGTTTCCTCATTATCCATCTTCCCACTAATGGTTTCCTTCACCAAGCCCAAACACACATGTGGAAGGCTTTCAAAAATTCTTCTGAGGGCAACTTACTATCACCAGCTTGGGGGTTGTTTGTTTATTTATAAACCAGATTAACAGAAATATGCTCAGGAAAAAATTATTCCCCATGCTCACGTACCTCTCAAGTTTATTTTATTTAGCTGACTTGAGCACTGCCCATTTTATCCTTTTTTTTACAGCTTCCCCAAATTCTATTTGACTTCCTTTTCACTGCTGTCTTCCAGTTACTACTATAATACTATTAATTGCTCCAAGCACTTCAGATGTTACAGCATCAGGCTACATCACTGAGCTCAATGCATTAGCCACGATGAAAAAAAAGCTTCATCGCTTTTTGAAATCTCATGAACAAGAACAGCAAAATTTGTATTAACAGGCATGAAAGCAGCATTCCATGTATTATGGTAGCTGGTTCAAGATTTCTTTCCTTTTATCTGGACTGTAATTCTCAAGAGGAATCTGTAAATCTCTGGATGAAATGGCGAGTTCTCTCATCAAAAATGAAACACCTGCACACATACCCAGCCAAATGTGCATACCTGCCATTTCAGCTTTGAAGAACTGAATGAGTGATTGGGTGAAAGAAAGAATCCATTTATCCATGATGTTATTGCTCTCCTTAACTGTATTCTCATTGTAAAGGAATTCTCGTCCCTCATCCTATCATCAACAGAAAAACATAAAACACATTTTTCAAGTCATAAGGGTATATATTCAAGCCTCTATATCAAACCACCTGTCAGTCACTAATATTTTAACACCTTCACTGTTACACTGGTTTCTGAGGAGAGGACATGAAATTCCAAAAGAGAATAAGCTAAGAGAATTAGTAAGAGAAGTAGCTGAGGAAAACCCAACTCTCACTGCTGCTGATTTCACCACACCATACCTTCAACTACAAAGGAGGCCAGTTATTTGGATCTGTTAAACCAGCTACAGAGAAGTACAACACACAATACGCAGTCATTCTTTCCTTGTGTGCAGTGTAAGCTACAGCTTCCAGACACAGGGCAGCACTCTCGCATATGCCTAACTCCATCTAGGAGGACCTGAAGCATTTACAGAAAAGGTACTATGAAGACAAATTATATATGGGAAAAGGGCATATGAAGATTGTAATTATTGTTAAGAACATGTGACAATTTCCACAGATTAAAACATGAAAGAACACAACCTAAAAATATCAGGTGGAATCTTTCAGCATCCAATATGCATATAGTGCATTTTGTTGCTTTCCACAACACTGACGTTTGCACCCATCTGAGAAATTGCAAGCAAGACCACAAGTAGCCACACTTGTCAGTGCCAGTAGTCTGCCTCTTTTCCATGTGAATCTTCTTATGACTGGTTGAAAACAGGAGTTTCAATATTCTTTTAGATTTACGATCAGTATTTAACATCTGGTTATAAGAATCTTTGGACTTCCTGTTTCCCTGAAGTCTAAATGAAAAAATCTGTTGGGATTACTTGACCCAGTAGTTATATACCCACTTATGTAGTTTAAAGGACAAGATTCTTTGGGAAGAAATACATCTGCACACCCAGAAGCACAGCAATCCCAGTGTGAGGTCAGCAATCATTCAACCAACTACAGTTACTGTGGTAATTATAGCAAGCATAGGATTACTATTAGACATCATCCACAACATTGAGATTGTAGCTTCTCTCTTGCAGAAGGCAGAACCTAATGAAAAAGCTGTTTAAGCCTCTGCATGAAACCTAGCACTATCACCTCCAACAGCACATTCTTTTGCCTAATATGTTGCACAGGAATGGTTTCACAATCCATTTAGAAAGAAAAATTACTTCTGCTGAATTACCAAAACAATCTGCTTAGGCACCTGGATTTTCCACTGGGGTATCCCATCTCCAGTTTGGCTGACCTTGCAAGATTTACTGGGATCAGAGCAAAGAGCTGCAAAGCACTTTGGACAATTCAAACAGGAAAACCTGAAGTATACTTTGGGGCAGTGAATAAGTGTGTCTGATGAACGCTGTCTAGGGATCCTAAGAAAAGAGTCGTTAAATATTAGGATCTCAAGTTACCAGACTTTCTTCCCAAAAGGTGTTGTTAAAAAGATGAAAACATTTATTTAAGTCAGCCATTCACTGTACTATTTACTGAAGTCAGATGCCTTTATTGCTTCAGCTGTCCACAGTGACTAGGCTGCTACTGTAATTTCTTGTGTAGTACAAGGTTTAAACTTTTTCACTCAGTTCCCATTCTTCCATGTAAGTCTGCACTAAGAAGTGGTAATCTTCTACCATTAATCTCAGCTGAAAGATAAAAACTGGTTTTATCAGAAACCATACAATATACACACAAAATATTCTATTTAAATGAAAATTTACTATGAGAAAGAAATTTTAATCTTGCTTTCATTTTGAAAGGGTAGAAACTCATGTCAGTCATTCAATATTTTTAGTAGACTTCAACGTAATCTTCAAGCCTAAAGCATTATTGCTTTTATGATGATTTGCCTTTCTTCCCCCACCCCCCAAAAGTTGCACTTAAATTTAACTTTAAGAAAAATGAAATGTCATGTTAAAGACAACAGCCTTCTGGCTGCTGCTAATGTATTCACTATCGAGTATTCCCAAGTGAAACATTTTTATGGAAATTCATAATTAGAGTTACAGTAAATGAGTTAGCTCAAGAAATGGTCACAGCAGCCAACACTGAAAATAGCTTTCTTTTCTTTACTTCTTTTGCAGTTCCATTTGTGTTAGGCCTGTATGCTGCTAAGCAATGTCCTCTAATGGCATCCTTCCTACAACATAGCTATTTCTGACTACATAGCATGGGGCAATGGCAAAGAAAAAGCAGCAGCAACACTCAAGGCAGTATTAGTGACACCTGCTGCCTCCAACCTACTACACAATCAGTAGTAAGAATTAGTAATAAACCAACAAGGCTTAGCATGGACATTTCAGAAGGATTCCCTCAAGCACACATGGTACCTGGCTTTTAACTGGTGTCACCAGCAAGGTGACTGACAGCAGATAATTGCTCAGTATGTATTAACCCCTCACACTAGAAGTCCTTATCAATAGATACAATAGCATCACATTTATCGCTAATAAGAGGGAATCAAGAACAGCCCAATCTGAGAAAGAACAGCTGTTATGTCTTGATAGGCCCCTACCTTCCACTCCTCCTTTCTACAGAATAAGCTTGGTCAAGGAGAGAAAAATGCAGGATGGTTGTAGCTTTATAAAACAAGAAACAAACATCAAACACCATAGGAATTCGCAACAAATATATACAACCTGACCTAACTTTGAAGTCAGCCTTTCTTTAAACAAGGAGGTAAAGACCAAACAACCTCCAAAATCCAAACCTCCTTTCCAAACTAAATTTCTCTACAATGCTAATTCACTCTAACATTGGAAAAAGCACAAAGCCCCTTCCACTTTGTTTTTCCACATTCAAGAGATCTGTACCTTATGTTGCAGGATCTGAACATTCTGAGCAAGAAAGCGATATGCATTGTACCAGGGCAGGAAGACATCCTTCAGTATATCCCTTACCCCTTCCTCTTTAAATCTCAGGTTTTCTGCTCTTACCACAGGAGAATTGATCAGGTATAACCTGCAAAATAAGAACACAGTACTCAACAGCTTAAAACTACATATAGCAGTAGAAATACACTTGAATGTACAGTAAACCCTAGAGAGCTGCACTGCAAGGGACATACCCAAGGGAACAGTTTCACATTAAGAATTCTGAGGAAAACAGAATGGTAAGCATGTAACATACTGAATATATGACAATACACTTCCTAGTGGACAGGAGTATTTTTATGATGCTGCTTATGGAATCTGATTTAATATTTTTTTTTTTGCTTTTTTACCCTAGAAGTAAATTGAGATGACAACACATACTCAGATGCTATCACAGACAAGAAGCGGGTGCATGGAATTTGTAGACTAGACTGGAAGAGGCTTGGAGTAACCTGGCCTAGAGGAAGGTGACCCTGCCCATGGCAACTAAATGAGCTTTAAGGCCTCTTCCAACCCAAACCAGTCTGTGATTCTATGCTCTTTAGAATGGCAGTATTTTGAACTCCTTAACAATGAAAAAGTACCTTTCTATTATTCCATCTAGCTCATTTCCTCATTTTTAAAAAGCTTTGCACCCACTGCAAAAATAGGGCTAAGGAGCAAGGCAAAACAAGCAGATCAAAATCAAAGAGCAGAAATTAATATTTTTAAGGAAAAAAAGTGCCAAAAGAGAACAAAGAATGTACCTCTGATCAATACAAATGTGCCTCAGCTCCTGAAACAGCTGACAGAGCATAGCAGAGGATTCAGGTGATGTTGACTACTATATTAGCAGCAGCCCCTCACACAGTCATGTCCAAAGCAGCCAAAGGGGTTCTAATCTATACATTAAATCTACCCTGCCTAGGGAGATCCTCCTGGGGTCAGTCTCTCTCAAGCTACAAGTTCCTCATTTCACAGAGACAGACACATCCCAGGCTTCATTGCTAGCTCTGAGTTTACAAAGAATCATCATTATACTTCATCCCATCTTCTTCCTTAAACAAATATTCTTTCTGCAGAAAAAAAAGATGTATCCATCAAATTAACTCAAAAAGAAAGGTGCTACCCAGGCATCAAAAAAACTTGGAATAGAAACTTGATTTAGATACACTTCATTTAATTTTCCAAATATGAAAACAAACCAAACATTTTAAAGATTAAATAAATTTCTGTTGAGAAATACATCACTCATTTTGTCACATCTTATCAACTTCCAAAATCCTGATTCTAACCTAATGCACAGAATCATAGAATAGTTCGGGTTGGAAAGGACCTTAAGATCATTTAGTTCCAATCCCCCTGCCATGGGCAGGGACTTCTCACACTAAACCATGCCACCCAAGCCTATGTCCAACCCAGCCTTCAACACCACCAGCGACGGAGCATTCACAACTTCCCATCTTTACAAGGACTTCCTTTAGGAGGCTTTAAAATCTTAATGGGGTTTAACACAGCACATTCAAGAATACCAAACCATCAATTCTTCAGGAGAGGGCTTCTTGGGTAAAAAAGAATACATAAAAATAAAGCTGCCAGAGTAAACACCAATGCAGCATGGAAATAGGCACTTTCAGTACTGTACTGGGGGAAAAAAAACCTTTAAATATTATATTGGAATTCAAATTATGAATTTACAAGAGCACACAACAACTAAGCATGATAACGAAAAAGTAAGTTCCTAAATTAAACTAGAGGCATATATTTAAAATAAACTTCCAATCACACTTATCTGTATGCTTATTACTCTTTATTTTAGAAGTCAAACGTAACTTCAATCTTAATACAGAGCTAGTCTGGCCCCAGGGTACACCAAGGTACTCCAGGCCTTTTACCAGTTTGGGACTTACCCAGAATAACAACTACTTCAAATATTCCCTCCACTACTTTCCTGCTGAGGAGGCTGCAGTGCCAACTAATCAGGCCAATGAAGGATCCCTAAATTGGTAACTGCAATCCCCTCACTGCTTAAGTGAGCAGCACTCACTTAAGAATCTATCAGAAGTCTTCTTAAAATAGTTCTTCGCATGAGCAATTGAACTAAATAACTGAAGTAGCTCTCTAAGGCTACAGTTTTGGTTTTGTGGGGGTTAAGGGTTTTTTTGTTTCGGGGGGGGGGGGGATGTTGGTTGGGTTGTTGGTTTTTTTTTGTTTAGCAGTGTTTTTAAAACATAGCAGCTCTACACTGCCCTACAATATGTAAAAGTTAAAAGAATAGTAATTCCCTGAATTATTCCAATACAGAGATACACTCATCGTAGCAGGCTTCCAATATCTGAAGGGGGCCTACAAAGATGCTGGAGAGAGACTCTTCATCACGGACAACAGCAGCAATAGAAAAAGGGGCAATGGGTTTAAACGGGAAGTTCAGATCAGATATAAAGAAGTTCTTTACTGTGTGGGTGGTGAGGCCCTAGAACAGGTTGCTCAGAGAAGTAAATACTCCATCCCTGGCAGTGTTCAACGCCAGGCTGGACAGAGCCTTGGGTGACATGGTTTAGTGTGAGGTGTCCCTACCCATGGGACAGGGACATCCAGTTGGAACTGGATGATCTTAAGGTCCTTTCCAACCCTAACCATTCTATGATTATAGGAAAGACAAGTAAGACACCTGATAAAAGAAGAGTTCTATCAGTTTAGTTATACCTAGTGATATTACTCATTGGGAGAACATAAAACCTTTCTCAAATCAAGCCAGTATTACCAAATTTTCTAACAATATTTAAGAAACCATTTTGTCTCTCTAAAGCAGCAGTCTATGGCATTTTGCTGTTTCTTCTGCATTTTAAGAACAGATTGAGAGGAGAACATAACACATCACATGTAACAGGAACACTAAGGATATATGAAAGTAAAAGGCTTGTAAATACTATGACCAGCAAATTCTCTTTCTGACATACTTAGCTTTGACAGCTATCCAACTCAAGTCATAGGTCTTAGCAATAACATAATATAACTGGGTTTGACAATTCATAGCATCATAGACTGGTTTGGGTTGGAAAGGAACTTAAAAATCACCTAGATCCAACCCCCATGCTGTGGGCAGGGACATCTACCACTAGATCAGGTAATTCTTACAGATTTCACACAGGATTCAAGTTTCATGACATCTGAAGTTGAGTTGTTAGATTTACTGTGCTGTTATTTCTTCTCTTTGCTCTTTCCATTCAATTCCATATTCACTTAAACAATTTACACCTATATTTTCTGCTCTCTATTTATCAAGCTACTGCTGAGAAGAATTCAAAGTTGTAGTCTAAAAAACCAATAAATATATGTATATATATATATATATACACAGACACACTATACTGCAAAAGCTAAAGTAACTCTGCAGGGAAACGGTGCCAAACTAAAAAACTCAGTAGTAGCTTTTTCTATAAACAGAACAGACCTAGCACTTCAGTGAGTAAGCAGAGACAAGTGAATCGCAGAGCTCCTTGCTTAAATGAACCTAGTCTGCAATGCTTTTTGCTCTCTATGTGGGTGTATGTATAAATAAATGTGACATTAAGGAATGAGTACACAGGAAGAAAAATGAATTAGCTTTTAGAAATAAAAAAATCCACGAATAATGGAAGTGTAACTGCTGGTGTTTGAGATTTTTTTTGTTTGTTTTCCAACAGAGACATCATCTGTGACTTAAAAATCTCCAATGAGTAACTCCAACCCTTTCCACACACATTTTTGCAGCTACCAATTCACTGATACTCTCCTAATATACCTTATTTGTAAAGAACAGTCTTGATCAAATTTAAGAAATTCACCCAACTCTCCACTGGAAACATATATGAGAAGACTTATTACTAGGTCTTTAAAATGCTAAAGCTTGAAATAACAAGTTTCAAGTCTATTTCTTTTCATTACCTAGAGCATCCAACCACCATCTTCCTAAAATAAACCAAAACCACAGTACACTAAATTTTCATTCAGCCCAACCACTACCTTGCATAATTGTAACATACATGGGCAGGGACACCTCACACTAGACCATGTCACCCAAGGCTCTGTCCAACCTGGCCTTGAACGCTGCCAAGGATGGAGCATTTACTATTTCATTGGGCAGCACATTCCAGTGCCTCACCACCCTCACAATAAAGAACTTCATCAGATCTAATCTGAACTTCCCCTGTTTAAGTTTGAACCCATTACCCCTTGTCCTATTCCTACATGTCCTACTGCTATACATATTGTTCCTAATGAAGAGTCTCTCTTCAGCATCCTTGTGAGACTCCTTCTGATATTGGGAGGCTGCTGTGAGGTCTAAACCACTTAGAATAATTTTAACTAAGCACTTCAACTGTGTTTAATCTCTGTTTGGCCAAGACGAGATATATATATATGTACACAATACACACACACATACGCACACAATTTGCATATATACAACAAATATATACACATTAGGCTGCTCCACTTCTGCTTTTCAGGTTTCACTACTATTAGGTACATATCATATCCTTTCATCAAATAAACACTTTATTTTTAGGAAATGTATAATGAAAGCATCAAACAAACATTTCTGCACATTATATACTAATCTTTTCCTAAAGTAATGATTTAACAGCAAATAATACTATTTTGCTCAAAAAATGTTATACAAATTTTCAATGGGTCAGCTCAGACTATTAGCTGCAATAGCACAGAGTGCTGTCTTCAGTGGAAGTATTCTGTACCAAGTGGACACACAGTTTCTGACAAAAGGCCTCCAAAGTCAGCACAGCAGCTTTGGTTGTTGCCGGCCTTGAGAGAGGTAAGATAAGGGTATAGAAAGTCCAGGAACTGTAACTATTGCCAGTTCTTTGAAATCATGCACTCTTTCAGCTACTTCACTGCCATAGTGGTCTAAAATTTAAAACTTAACTTTCTTCCTACTACGAACTGTCAACACCCCACAAGCACTCCTGGTAAGTGTCTGCTATGAACAGAAATCCAACATATCAGATTGTACATGAATTAGAGAAAACCTACCTGAGTGCATCAGCTCCATAACTATTTACAATACTCATTGGATCAGGGTAATTCTTCTTCCTTTTGCTCATTTTTTGGCCATCACTAGAAAAAAAATCAGAATGTAGGCCTAAGTTCCCAGAATTCTTGTAACACATGGGTGAGGAAAAAAGGCCCTTCAAATCCAGCTTAATTTTTCTGTCCTGCTTTGTTCTTGGCAGCACAGAAACAATTAGATATTAGTACATCATTTCAATATGACTGTTGAGCCCATGAGAGCAACTGAAAACAAAACCAAAAAAACCCACAAAACAACCCTAGAGGCTCCCAATTTACAGATCTCAGCAGGAAACGTGTCTTTCCTACCAAAGCTGTGGGAAGATGTGCTTATTTTGAATCAACCCCTCCAGCCAACTGGCAGACCTCTATTTGAAAATAAATGGAAACCAATATAATTAACTTATTTAAAATTGCATCTGAAACTACATTTATAATCCCCTTTACTCTGCATAACAAGCATCAGTTATTTCCTAGTCTTTCTTACTTTGGGTTATTACTTATTTTCTCTCTCTCTAGGAAGGACTAATCCTGCTAGAAAGAACTTAGGGTAGCAGGCAGCTGGAATGTGTAAGGCACCTGAGACCCCGAGGTTTATCTCCTGGAACACCAATATCTCCCTGACAAGTCTTTACAGCCCCAAAGCCCACTTCTAATTTAATTTACAATTTGTAGGGATTTACCTGAAATATCTGTTAACTAAAAATCTGTTAGGGAAATAAGTGACTGACATACCAACCTGGCAAGAACAAGGCCATTCACAATTACATTCTTGAAAGGAGGCCTTCCAAAAAGAGCAGTGGACAGCACCAGCAAGGTGTAGAACCTGAAACAAGAGATAACACAAATGTCACTTTGTAAAAACACCAAGCTAATGTCTGCATGCCCTTCATTACAAAAGAAAATTTTCATTATGTGGTTTTACTATAGCAAAGTTAAAGTATATCAAACATTTACATTGCAAAGGCTCAGAAGAGGAGCTTATTGTAGGTAGACATTTTTCCTCTCTGTAGCATATTGCGCTATTTGCTCAGCTGTGATCTATTAGTCCAAGGCAGCTGAAAAATTGTAGCAGTAGGCATTAGGAACATCATGAATAGGAAAAATGTAGCTTTTTCCCTTCCAATACAGAGAATAACAACTCTGTTCTTGAACAAGCTCCCTATCTGCTCACTGTAAACCTCTGAACTCAGGATCCATCTGGAACAAACATGGAAGACAGGACCAGCACACTCTGTGCATGTCTGTGTGTCTGTTAATGTCTGTACTCTTCAGCCTAGCAGACTGAAGAGCTTTTACTGCCAGGAGCATAAAACCAAGTTAGCAAAAGTGAGCAGAGCCTCCTTCCATTCAAACAAACTAAATCAGCCACCACTAGAAAACAGGAGAAAGTAGACATTCCCCACAGCAACAGGCAGCAGGGGTTTCCCACCACCACCATTAGATGTGTTTACAGTAACACTATAAACTGCCTAAGACTTGTCAAGAAACCAGGGTTGGAACAAGCACAGGCACCTATGATTCAGTATGTCAATAATGATTGTACCTGAGAAACTAAGCGGAGGTGCAAGAGGATGTGATAATTTCATGCTCAGGAGGTGGAACCTTCACCAAAGGAGCTATCTATCAGCTTCTGCAACTGCACTTTTAAGAAAATAACTGGAGGGTGGGCCACAGCTTTCCTGGTTAAAAATGAGTATTACACTGATGATTGCTTAGCAACCTTAAAAGAGCAGATGATATAGAAAAGCTAATTGATTTAGAATAAGGCACAGGAGGTTATGCCTCAGAACTATGCATTTGCATGAAGATTCAGTGCAGAAACACTTGGGGAGGAGGGAATTCCACCTGTACTTTCCAAAGGTGTTTTTATCAAAAAGCTGTCTATAATTGCAATAGCATTATTCTGACACTTGAAGGTCCAAAGCTCTTTAAAGGCTGCAGTGTCCATTACTGAATTTATTAAGTGGCTTACACAGCTCTGATGCTTACCTCTAATAGGCTAGTACTCTCAATCACCTCAATTCACACTGCAGCATGCAAATTCTCTTTATTCAACTGCAGTCAATTAATTAATTTCATTAATTTTGACCAACACTCCTCCACCAGCAGACAAACACAGGCACTCAAGATCCCCATCTCTATTTTTAAGCTTCTTAAGAAAACCCCTAAACACAAATATCTGAGCATTTACTCAGGTGATCAACACCTAAAGCCTGCAAGACTAACAGTTTGTGACAAACACAGCGGTACTTCTTTATTTCTGTACTTCTGTATTTCGTTGAAAGTACCCTCATTGACAAACTCCCATCACCTCCTGCAAACTGGTTGCAAATTCCCTTACTAGAGGCAGGTGCAGCCATAATTAAAGAGAGACAAGTAGAATCAACTAGAAGAGATTTCAATAGTGTTTGCATTGGGAAAATTGTACAGACAGACCACTGGCACTGAAAATAACGCATCCAAGTACTCTTCACAAATTTAATATTATTGGCCTTATCAAACTTGATGAGCCTCAACAATGAGGTACCTTAGTTGATGACATTTACAAGACTCTGAGATCCTGCAAAGGTTTACACACCACTTTTACAACTCTTCTCATTCTTTCTCAGATTATCCTTTCAAAAAATGCACCTCATTCACTCTGAATATTTTAAAGGAGCATCTCTGCACCTTATTTTTGAAACATCTTGTCCACATACACATATGTTTCTGACAACTTACTCAACATCTCTGCTGCTTCACAATTCACCAAATCTGCTTCTAGTCATGTCCTTGAGTTACAAATATATATATCTATATACACACACATACATGTATGATAGATATGTCAGCCAAAACAATAGGAAAAAAAAACCCTGACTCCACAAAGAAACATAACTCAACAGCACCATGACTAATAAGGTGTGATATAACCAAACCATTCTAGGATTCTACATAAAACTGTGGAGAGCACAAACAGATGGGCTAGCAAAGGCTACTTTTGGGGGGTGGAAAAAAAAAGAAGAAAATGAGAAAAGAAGTCACTGTACATGCAAGAAGCCATTTTTAACGAAGCTCATGAGGTTGTGCTAATGCTGAGCTATGTACAGTACTGCTTTGAGGATCCACTGCAAACATCATGCATAGCACTAACAAGGTAGAATCATAGAATCAGAAAAGTTAGGGATGGAAAGGACCTCAAGATCATCTAGTTCCAACCCCACTGCCATGGGCAGGGACACCATATATGTCACACAAGGCTCTGTCCAACCTAGCCAGGGATGGAGGATTCACAACTTCCCTGGGCAACCCATTCCAGTGCCTCACCACCCTTACAGTAAAGAATTTCTTCCTTATATCTAATATAAACTTCCCCTGTTCAAGTTTGAACTCATCACCCCTTGTCCTATCACTACAGCCCCTAGTGAAGATTTTGCCAGGCACAGAGGTGGACAGACTGTAGCTCCCTTTGTCTTCCATTTTCCCCTACTTGAAAATGGGGGTTATATTTCCCTTTTTCTAGTCGTCAGGAACTTCACTTGTGCACATTCAGGTTTATAAGATGATATCGAACCTGATCTTCCCCTACAGTGGGATTAAGGTCTTCATCCTCACAATCCCTGCATATTAGTTTATTTAACTAATAACTCAAGTTACTGGATGAAAGAGTTCTGCCTGTATATAGTCAAATGTACCACTCAAGAAAAAAAAAACAAAAATTCATCTTAAAAACTCATCAGTTCTCACAGCCAACAACCAGCCTCAAACTTCAAAAACAGAATAAATACAAATCCCAAAACTTGGTCACCAAGCCTTAGAATACCTTGCATTTTACTGAGGATAAAAAAAAAAGAAATCATGCACTTCCCTACACAACATTAAAGGCTCAATCAGATGTAATAGTGTTAGACACAGGGCAATAACTTATAATATAGTGACAGAACATTACCATCCTCGGGTTTGGTCAATGCCTTCAGCGATGAAGTCAGCAGGGAAAGCATCTTCAAGTTCTTTTTTGTTTTCAAATGGATAATGGACTTGTGCATAAGGCATGCTTCCACTCTCAAACCAGCAATCAAAAACTTCAGAGACCCGGTGCAGTAAGCCCTTGCCACAGTGCGATGGGATCGTTAGGTGATCAATACTACAGGAAAGAAAAAGATTGACAAACTCTAAACAAAACCAAGAATTAGCACTAAAAGTTAACATAATGCTTTTAATGATTCTTCTAAAAGGTAAGCATTTCCTTTGACAGTTTTTATTTTAGAGGGGGTTTTAATTTTTTTGTATTAACAGTGTCAAAGACAGAAGAAAGGAAAATTGATGCATGTTAATCACAAGTCTTCTTACTACTTCTGTTTTCTTTAAATCTGTTTCCCAGGGTTTGGGAAAGAAAGACAATATTTCCTATTCGGTTCAGCTATTTTATATAACTAATTAACAGCCTCTGAGACCAACCTTTCTCGATGGAGGTCAGTGACTTTCACACCAGACAGCTCTTCCAACTCTGCCACTGAACCAATACAAACTACCTGCAAGAAACACTCCAGAAATTTAAACAGTTATTTCCACACAGTAGCAATTTTCATTCTTTTTTTAACGTTAGACAGGAGACTTGTCAGTCAGTCAGTATCTTCTGATGATACAGCTGATACAGCTGAAAAGCAACAAAAATTTTGCACAAGATCCCCTTCTTCAATCTGACCAAGCACTAACTGATGCTAGAGACCAGTGCCCTGATTTAATATAAATCATGTCAGAACAATTGGAGACTTCGAAGAACAAGCATGTTGTCATATCAAAAAAAGGTGGGGCTTTTTTTTTTCCCCAAACACAATCACTTTTGAAAATCCAATAATCCTGACTTGATACAGATAGGAGTTTCAGATCCCAGGTTCCTCTTCTGAAGCTTAAGGTAAGCAAAGCAGCTAAATTGCTCGTAATTGAGTGTAAGTGCTCTATCCCAGGCACACTAAACTGTTCATATCAGTGGTATCTTATTTAAAGTGAAAAGCAGTGTCACAGCTAACAAAGGGGTTATTAAGAAAGGTACAGACTTTTCTGGGGTCTATTGCATCAATGAAAATACGAAATTACCTTAAAAAAACAAAAAAAAAAAGAAAAAGGAAAAAAGGTTTCAGTAACAGATTTGCACTGACATCATGAAATGTTGATGAAACAAATTGCCCTGACAACTTGCATGTAGGAGAGGAGGAGAAAAGCAAGGCTATCTTGGCTTTATGTTTTAATCAAGTTTAACCCTCCCAGAGCTCTTTGGCTCTCTCTTATCTGGCAGGATTCATGAGCCACAAGCTGTAGTCCCTTTTCTGGATTTTGGAGAGCCAGTCCTAAATGCTATTGGTCTTATTCCATGGAAAAAAAAATGGGTTTTGACAGATCTGACAGAGAAGGAGTTAAATGTACCAACATAAAGAAGCTGTAAGCAGGCTAGACATTTTTCATATAAGATAACTTTCTAAGATACTCTTGGGATACAGTAAGTCAAAGTAGTGCTCAGTTCTTACAGCTAGTCTTAAATAAATGCATATATATACAGACACAGAAATTGTGACAAACAAAAGGGTTTTGGTGTATTTAATTCCAAAGACTTGCCATGAATACAGGCAAGATACAAATTCTGTCTGATCTGTTTTTTAAGCTATGACTCAACTGCTGATCTACATTACTAATCATCTTTTTTTGATGAAGTAGTTTTGAAATGTGTTTTTCCCTTACCTATCTGTCTTATTTTTCTTTAAGAATTGAAGCATCACAATCATTAAAATAGTCAAGTACAAGTCTGCAGTTTACACAGCAAACTACACCAGGGGACTGATCCCAGTTAAAAACATGCCTTTATGAACAAACTATTTTTAACACAGATCTGTTCTTTATTCACTGTGTTGGCTCCGTAAGCTCAAGTGAGCAGGCAGCAGGTTCTTAGTTCATCACTGCTGGTAGAAGAAAAGGTTTTAATGGCAGCATGGGTAAAAAACAGCCTTGGATACAATGATTACTTCATCTGAACTAACCTTAATATTTGAGCATACTTTCACACTGTGCTCTGGGTTAAAAGCTGCCCATTAGTTGCTGCTTTTTGAATCAAGCATTATAATACTTCAGTAAAATTCTGAATACTGGATGCATCTGCAGAACTGCACCCAGCAGAACATACTCATAGAAATAACCCCAAGACCACACGAAGAATCCAGAAGTCACCAGAGGAACACAGATATCACCATACTGAATAAGACTGTCGCTGTCCAAGTCAGAAGGATGGAGCTACTCTGCCCCAAGGGTAGCTCATTAGATACTTGAAGGCCAGAGAACAATACAGTGGCTAGATGTTAATTAACTCCAATCCCTCATTAGGCCGCACCCACTCGTTTCTGCAAAGAACAAACTGGTTTATGCCCTCAAATTAAAGCTGTTGCATTGGATACATTTTTTCAACACCCATGTCTACTTCAGTAGCCTGGCCTCTTTCCCTACAAGTCCCTTGTTCCTCCTCCATTTTATTTTTCGGCCACACCAACTACATAACTAGCTATATCGACATTTAATAGCAGACAGCAAAGACTGAGATAAATAGGCTGGGACTGGGTACTGTTCAACTCAGTTTCAGCATCACTGAGACCTAATATGAAAGGTTAAATACTTCTAACAAAATGAACATTAGCATTACATCTGGGATTATCCACGTAAACAGGAAGAATAAAGCTACCCAGCATCATTTGTGGACCTCAGTGTTCCTGCGACATAGCTCTGCAGTCCCCATTAAATAAAAATATTTGCTTTTATTAGTTTGTCATTTCAGCTCTGTTTAGTACCCATAATCGAAGAATAAGCAGTACTCATGTAAAGCAAGAAGTCCATGTACTGTATCAGTGTATCAGCAACACATTCTGGGATTTGCAGAATGCATCCTCTGAAC
Source organism: Psilopsiagon aymara (assembly GCA_024733675.1). NCBI lineage: Eukaryota > Metazoa > Chordata > Aves > Psittaciformes > Psittacidae > Psilopsiagon > Psilopsiagon aymara. The sequence continues at coordinate 297 of JANRGW010054299.1, read as the reverse complement.
AAAAATTAGAAGAAATGACTGGGAAGGTCAGCTAGAAGTGGCATTCTTAACACAACCTCAAAGCAGCTCAAGAACTGACCTAAGGAAGTTCCCTCACCCTTCAAGATAGCACAGCTAGAGTCCTCTTCTTCCAAACCTGTCGTGAAAGACTAAGGGCACCAGAACTAGTGGAAGGTTAACAGTTTTCACAAGTGACAAGCAATGAAAGGGAACATCTTTGCTGGTGACAGGGACAGTGGGATTCAGTGCACCCTCAGCAAGTTTGCCGATGATACCAAGCTGGGTGGTTCGGTCGAT